>QXTE01000330.1:742101-794861 GCA_003942145.1 Platysternon megacephalum | reverse complement strand
GTCCGGTTCAGAGGAGCTGGGCTCGGAGCTGGGGGTCAGGGCTGTGAGGAGGATGGGGTTGGGGGGGGGTGTCCGGTTCAGAGGGGCTGGGCTCGGAGCTGGGGGTCAGGGCTGTGGGGGGGATGGGGTCGGGGGTGGTGCCCGGCCCCTTACCATGCTGCTTATCCCCTCTCCTGGTGGTGTAGGCGCCGCGTCCAGGAGCGGCCACGGACAGCGCTGCAGCGGCGTGGTGTCTCCAGCGGGGTCGGAGTTCCCGCCGCTCGGCCGCAGCTCGCAGCCCCGCCCCCTTACCAGCTGAGATGCCGGGGGATGGGGGAAGACAGAGGTGGGGGAGCCTCCAACATACTCGTGGGGGCCCCTGTGGGGCCCGGGGCCTGGGGCAAATTGCCCCACTTGCCTCCCCCCCCCCCGGCCGGCCCTGCCTCTAGCACCTCAGGCATTTGGGGTAGAAAGTGATCTAGCAATGAGAACCCAGATCCTGCCCTGATCCTCTGCATGGCTGAAATGAGTCATGCGAGAGATGGGATCTGCTGACAAGTAGCTCATTGTCATCCCTGACGCCGTGTGTACATGCAGTACAGTGCATCAGAGCTGGGCCAGGAATGGAGTTTCCTCAAAATCGCAATGTTTCCGTCTGAGGTCAACCACTTTACAATGATTCTGAATTTTTCAAAGTAAAATTAAAGGAAACATGTGAAAGGAAAAAATCAAAAAAATCAAAATATTTCATATTGAAAATGTCAAAATTAAACATCTTGATTTTTGTCCAGAGCTTTTTTTTTTTTTTTTTTAACAAACACCCCCCCCCCCCTTGAAACTGACTCAAATTTGCAAAACATTTTGGTGTCACTGAATCTGCATTTTTTGCAGGAAAAGATTTTGGTAGAAAAATTTCACTCCCTTTACAACACAGCCTTTCATGACATGTTAGCTCAGTGGTTTGAGCATTGGCCTGCTAAACGCAGGGTTGGGATCTGGGGCAAAAATCTGTCTGGGAAACGGGTCCTGTTTTGAGCAGGGGGTTGGACTAGATGATCTTCTGAGGTCCCTTCCAACCCTGATATTCTATGATTTATCAATCCTAAAATGTACTTTCTGTAGGACCTGGGACAATGCGTAATCAGTGAGGCAGAGGTGTGCATGCATGTACCGTCCTTAATTAGCTGATCACATACTGTCTGAACCACCAGGCTCCTGCCTCATTCAGCGGAGGGGTTGGACGGTGTGCGGTCTAGGGAGCATGGAGCCCCTCAGCAACCTGGGAGGATAAAAATATATATTGGCCAGCTGCTGCATTCACTGTGCACCAGCCAGCCTCTCACTTGGCATGACATTCCTCCTGGAGCAGAGAGCCTGCACAGGGCACAAAGCACCTCTTTAAGCATGGGAGGATGTGATGGCTGTGTTCTGATGAATACAGATGGGGCAAGCCACCTGGTCGTGGAATCCTAGAATTGTAAGACTGGAAGGGACCCCAAGACAGAGGTGAAAGTAAGCCGGTACCGTCCAGTACGCCGTGCCGGACTGCACCGGCTTCCGCAGCGGGGATTTAAAGGGCCCAGGGCTACGGGCGCTGCGGGGAGCCCCGAGCCCTTTAAATCCCCACCGCAGCTCCGGCAGCCGGGCTGGGGCTGGGATTTAAAGGGCCCGGAGTTCCCGCCCCTGCAGGGAGCCCTGAGCCCTTTAAATCCCCGCCTCAGGTCCAGCAGCTGGGCTGCGGCGGGGATTTAAAGGGCCCGGAGCTCCGCAGCGGCCGGAGCCCCGGGCCCTTTAATTTGGCTTAGGGTCTAAGTAAAAGGATAAATGGACACAAGTCAGATATCAGGAATGGCAATATACAAAAACCTGCAGGAGAACCCCAACCTCCCTGGCCACACAATAGCAGATGTCAAGGTAGCCATCTTACAGCAAAAGAACTTCAGGACCAGACTCCAAAGAGAAAAGCAGTTTCTCCTCCCTTGGTGTTCACACCTCAACTGCTAGCAGAGGACCTCACCCTCCCTGATTGAACTAACCTCGTTATCTCCAGACTGATTCTTGCCTGCATATTTATACCTGCCTCTGGAAATTTCCATGACATGCGTCTGACGAAGTGGGTATTCACCCACGAAAGCTTATGCTCCAATACATCTGTTAGTCTTAAAGGTGCCACAGGACTCTCTGTTGTTCCTTACCATTGTGATTCTGGATGTTTCTGTTAAAATAACCCAACAACCTTCTCGATTCTTAAGTGTGTGTGTGGGGAAAACAACTGTGAAGAGGCGTTAAATGTGCAGTGGAAGTGGTGTGAGTTTTGCAAAACGGAGGCCTATTCTGAGTGAATAATATTTGGAAGTGATGCATTTGCTAAGGGGCTGTGATGAGATTTTAGCTGCAGAGGGCTTGTTAGGGTGCATAGAAGCCACATAGCTAACAATCCCACCCTACTCTTTGAATACTTCTCTTCTCACCTTGGGAGACTGAGCTTCCAGTCTGAAGCTCTGACAGAATTCATTACCAGGGCTGGAGCGTGGCTGACAGCCAAAGCAGATCAAGCATAGAAATCACTTCTGACATGGTGCTTACGTCCTGCAGCCCAAGATCAGTACCTGGGCCTGATCGAACAGTTCAAGCTGTCCCCGCTGCGTCGAGCGCGGGATCAATAAAGCATTTGGTGCCTGCTTGTTTCTTTCACACCACTTGTGCATTTGCCTTCGGGGGAGAGCGCCGGCAAAGCATTTTTTTAGAGGATGAAAATAAAAGGTTCCATTCCTACATAGCTCACAGAAGGCGTTTCGACCCTGCTTCACACAGCATTAGTCTGAGCTGCTGCAGCTCAGTTTTTCCTTCCTGTTCCTGCCAAGACCTGAACTCAGGGTTCGGTTTCCCCAGTAACAGCTGATGACAATGATGCCATGAGCGGCAAGTGCTTGGCTCGGACGTTTGTCCTGCCCTTAGCTGTTACCAGGGAACAGGCTGCTGAACAAAGGCGTCGGCAGCTCAGCGAAGGGGCGCTTGGGCTTCAAAGGTTTGGCTTGGCGATGTGTTCATGGCACTTGAGTCGTCCCCGCAGAGGCCAGCCCTGCTCACCATCGCTTTCCGTCTGAGGGAACATAATTACCACCCCGCTCACTCAGAGCTAAGATCCAAGCTTAGGAAGGGCTCACTTGGGAGCTGCCTCCCATACCCGCCTCGCAGGGGAGTTACGGGGGTTGGGGAAACTGTAGGGCACTGCCTCATTCCCCTGCATGGGTTACCTGCCTTGCTGGTCCAAGCATGGGGGATGGGGAGGGCTGTAGCTGCTGCCAGGCAGTGTTGTCTAATGGATCGAGCACAAGACTGGGACTCAGGAGACCTGGCTCTGCCACTGATCTGCTGGGTGACCTTGGGCAAGTGCCTTTACCCCTCGGTGCCTCAGTTTCCCCCTCTGTAAAATGGGGCTAGTGATACCATGACCTCCTTTGTAAAGCACTTTGAGAGCTGTGGATGCAAAGCACTAGCAAAGTATTGTTGTTTAGTCATCCTCTTCCTGTGCAGGTGTGTGGGCAGTGTTGGCCAGGGTGAGGCGCAGGTGGAGCCTCAGCTCTGTCCCCTCAGCGTGCCAGCCAGCGCAGAGGGGGAGCCCCTGCCCTGCTGCGGGTCCTGTGCAGCTCCACGCTGCCGGCCGGCAAGGTGCCAATCCAGCTCGAACAGAATGGGGCTGATCCCTTTCACACAGCCACGCTGGAAATGTTCCTTACTCCTGGGCAGAGGCTCGCAGTTCAGGCCTCTCTTCTGCTAGACCCAGCCACCCCTCACTCTCATTGATTCCAGTGGGAGTTAGGCACCTACCTGCGTTTGAGGCTCTGGGCCCCAGTGACTTAGGATCTTAGCTCCCCGGGCAGGTGGGGCTGGGGCGTGTGATGGCGGCAGCAGCATTTTGCTTTTGACCAGAATCAGAAAACAAGAGTGTCACTCAGCTGAGTGTTGGGAGCGTCGAGACCTGAGGGAGGAAAGGGCTGTTGCAGCTGGGAGAACTGCTGTGTGATCCCAGGCACTGATGTTACCGGGGTATGTCAGAAATCTCCTGCAATGCGCCTGAGGAAATGAAAGTAGCTGGTAGCCTTGGAATCCGAGGCTTTTAACATTGGCGTGACTCTCTTGTCTCTTAGCTTCCTTCGCAGTCCGAGGGGTTGGCTTCTCTCTCAGCAGCACTAGTGGTGGGTGGCGGAGAGTGTGAAGGAATAAGGAATGGAGGGGTCAGAGGCCCTGATGGATTGCTGCTGAGGGGAACTGCTCCAGAAAACCAAACGGATGAATGGGGAGAGAGGTTGGGAATCTGTATTGCTGAGACACGAGCCAGGAAATCTGGTTACTGGAAATACAGGCGTGAGAGACTAACTGGGGGAGAAGACTGCTATGCTTCCCCAGACATTGAAGTAAGAATTTGATTGGTTTATTAAGAAGGCTCAATTAAAGAAACTACCCCAGCTGAAAAATAGCTTGAAAATTCCTTGAGAAAGCCTGGTCAGATTAACATCTGTACCAATTGATTAACCGGGTATTAAAACATAGTAATCCTGCATTAGCCTTTCACAAACTCTTGAGAAATGGATCCTTAATATAAAATGTGACTGGCTATTTCATAATAGTTAATTTGGTGCCAGCTGAACAAATGGAACAGTTTGCCCAGACGCAGTGTGAACAGGCCCAAGCGGTGTCATCGCTGGGTTCTAGGATACAGTCCTGATCCTGCAAAGCCACTCCATCCCTAGTTGTGGGGACATACCCATAGACCTAGCTGTGGGCATGTCAACGCTGCAATTAGACTCCTGAGGCTGGCCTGTGCCAGCTGGCTCAGGCTGTGGGGCTGTTTAATTGTGGTTTAAACATCCCAGCTCTGGGACTTTCTCACCTTGCAGGGTCCTAGAGCCGGGTCCCAGCCCAAGGCTGGACATCTTCGCTGCAATTAAACAGCCCCGCGAGCCTGCGTCAGCTGGCATGGGCCAGCTGCGGGTTTTTAATGGCACTGTAGACACCCCCCCAGGATCAGGAGACCATCCAGGGAATTGGCCAGCAGATCACGCCCCCTACTGGGTTTAGACCAATATTTCCAAACAGCGCCTAGCAACCTCCTATTTTGCATGGGAATGACTTTGCACTGACACCAGTCTGGCCCCATTGCTCCTCCAGGCTAGTTGTCGGGTTCAGATGCAGGATGATTTCTGGAGGCTGCCTCTCTTGAACGTGAGTTGATTTAGATGGTGCAGTTGCCCCCAGGAATGCTTCATCACATTGGAATGTGCATCAACTTCAGACCCAGCCAGATACATGAGTGGCTGAATCAGCAGCAGATACCAGCGCTTACTGCTTCATGTTGCCACGCAGGGAGGAAAGTAGCTCCATGCCAGCGAAGGTCTTTTGTGGTTCATTATGCTCTGAAAAAAGCCACAATGGCAGAAACAGAGTTATTTTTGCTCGGGGGTTGCTACAACAGTTAGTGAAAAGTGTCCAAAGGCTTGGATTAGACCCAGGAATGTCAGATTATTAATCGCTAGTACTTGTATTTGAGTAGAACCAGTTGTCTGTGCAGCACCTCAGCTTGGGGAAATTCTCATGGCCTGGGTGGGGGGTGCGGGGTCAGATTAGTTGATCGCAGTGGTCCCTTCTGGCCACTGACAGTGAGAGGGAGTCCCAAAGAATTTACAATCGACATAGACAAGGTGTGGGGAGAAGAGGATTCTCAGCCCCATTTTACAGATAGGGAAACTAAGGCCCAGAGTGATGGAGTGACAAATGGTTTTGTCCAGTGGTTATTTGGGATCCTCACTAGCTCTACATGAGCATGGGATGTTCACAGAGGTGAAAGTAAGCTGGTACGGCGTACCGGCAAGAGCCGGTACACTGTGCCAGACCAACTGGCTTCCCCAGGCTAGCGATTTAAAGGCTAGCGGCCAGAGCCCAGGGCTCTTTAAATTGCCTCCTGAGCCCCGCTGCCAGAGCCCCGGGATAGCAGCGGCAGGGCTCCGGTGGTGATTTAAAGGGCCTGGGGCTCCAGCCACTGCTGAGAGCCCCGGGCCCTTTAATCACCACCGGAACCCTGCCGCCACTACCCTGGGGCTCCGGCAGCGGGGCTCGGGTGGCGCTTTAAAGGGCCCGGGGCTCCCTGCAGCGGCCGGAGCCCCAGGCCCTTTAAATCCCCAGGGGAGCCCTGCCACCGCTACCCCGGGGCTCAGGCAGCCGGGCTTGGGTGGTGATTTAAAGGGCCAGGGGCTCCCTGCCGCCGAAGCCCCAAGCCCGGCTGCCGGAGCCCCGGGATAGCGGCGGCAGGGCTCCAGCGGTGATTTAAAGGGCCCGGAGCTCTGCTGCGGTAGTGGCGGCCAGAGCCCTGGGCCCTTTAAATTGCCCCTGAGCCCCAAGGCTCCCAGCTGCCTCTGCAACTGGTAGCTCCAGGGGTGATTTAAAGGCCCCGCCTCTTCGGGTTGAGGCCACGCCCCCGCCCAGGACTCTGGCGTACCGGTAAGTCCTTTAACTCACTTTCACCCCTGGATGTTTAGCATATGTTTGTCAGGGCTTTCGGCANAATCACCACCGGAACCCTGCCGCCACTACCCTGGGGCTCCGGCAGCGGGGCTCGGGTGGCGTTTTAAAGGGCCCGGGGCTCCCTGCAGCAACCGGAGCCCCAGGCCCTTTAAATCCCCAGGGGAGCCCTGCTGCCGCTACCCCGGGGCTCAGGCAGCCGGGCTTGGGTGGTGATTTAAAGGCCCAGGGGCTCCCTGCCGCCGAAGCCCCAAGCCCGGCTGCCGGAGCCCCGGGATAGCGGTGGCAGGGCTCCGTCAGCGATTTAAAGGGCCCGGAGCTCCGCTGCGGTAGAGGCGGCCAGAGCCCTGAGCCCTTTAAATTGCCCCTGAGCCCCAAGGCTCCCAGCTGCCTCTGCAACTGGTAGCTCCAGGGGTGATTTAAAGGCCCCGGGGCTCCCAGCCGCAGCCGGAGCCCCAGGGCCTTTAAATCTTGATTTAAAGGCCCCGCCTCTTTGGGTTGAGGCCACGCCCCCGCCCAGGACTCCGGCGTACCGGTAAGTCCTTTAACTCACTTTCACCCCTGGATGTTTAGCATATGTTTGTCAGGGCTTTCGGCATGGAGGAAAGGAGATGCCTCGATGGGAGAATTTCTGAATGGCAGATTTCAACATAAATCTCTTTCTTTAATACATGCTGGTCTTAACTTTTCCATTGTGATTACCAGGGCNCCGGGGCTCCCAGCCGCAGCCGGAGCCCCAGGGCCTTTAAATCTTGATTTAAAGGCCCCGCCTCTTTGGGTTGAGGCCACGCCCCCGCCCAGGACTCCGGCGTACCGGTAAGTCCTTTAACTCACTTTCACCCCTGGATGTTTAGCATATGTTTGTGAGGGCTTTCGGCGTGGAGGAAAGGAGATGCCTCGATGGGAGAATTTCTGAATGGCAGATTTCAACATAAATCTCTTTCTTTAATACGTTTGTCTTAACTTTTCCATTGTGATTACCAGGGTGCTAAGTGTTTGCTCCTCCCCCTAGATCTTCTCTTCCTACATGACCCTGCAATTAAGTTATATCGGGGAATTTTGTTACAACAACACAGTAACTCATGTGGCTAAAGACTGAAGCTTAAATTTGCCAGAGTTCCTAGTGATTTTGGCTGCCTCAGGTCAGGATGCCTAGCTTGAGACATATTAAAGGGCCTGACTTTCAGAAAGCACAGAGCCACCTTCCTCTACAAATCTGTCTCCAGCTGGTCCCTAAAACACTAGTGCTGAACACTTCAGCCTGAGATCATAAGCAGAGGCACAAGCTTCCCTGCCAGACCCAGCTACCAGAGAGGTTGGGATGGGAGAGAGTCTCTACTAGATCTCAGAGATGATTAATAGCAGCACAAGTAAGGTAGGGGGAAAATATTGTCCTGATAAATCTTTTTCCTATTTCCTTCATTGTGAAAGCTGCCCCCTGAGACAGTCCCCACAATATTCCCACTGACCTGGGTGAGTTCTGGAGGATTTCAGGCACTCTGCTGGGTTTGTGGGAGACGGGCAGGAACGGTGGGTCTTCTCTTCCCTCCAGGAAGAGCCCATCTTTACAGATGCAGTGCCACAGCCATGCCACGTGGAGAACTGGTCTCATTTGATCCTGTAGGCTCCTCTGGGCCACGCCAAGTCCGTCCAGTCGAGACCTGGAGGGGAGAACTCCAAGGTAAAGCAAAGCTGCTGCCAGCAGCAATGATGGTGAGCCAGTAGGCAGCCCTCTTTCTCTCGAGTCAAAACTGGACCGACACCCAGGGGGCGCTGTGCTGATGAGGGGGGGGTGTTGACTTTGTGTGTGTTGACTTTCCATTTGCCAAGGTATTTGCCCCTCAGACCATTGCAGCTGCAGAGCATCTGTGCTGACACTCACTGCAGCCCATCGCTGTCGTTAATCTGTCTCCCCGAGAGGAAGAATTCTTCTATCGCCCTGGAGTTGTCCGCACCGGGGGTCAGGTCGGCGGAGCTACGTCCCTGAGGGGTGGGGATTTTTCTCTTCGGGGTGTAGTACGTTTTCAGGGCAGACCAGCCCTTAGAGTGGAAGCTTGCTGGTGCCTCCGTTTCCCCTCTCACCTTTTGTCTGGCTCGCCTGCTAGGATTGTAACTCAAGGCCTGTCTTTTACAACTGGTGAAATCTTGGCCCCATTAATGTCAGTGGGAAAACTCCCATTGGCTGGTCTACACTCGGAACTCCCATTGGCATAGCTGTGTCTCTCACGTGGGTGAAAAACCCACACCCTTCAGAGACGTTGCTACGCCAACCTAATCACCGGTGCAGCCGGTCCCAGGTCGACAGGAATTCTTCCATTGACCTAGCTACCGCCTCTCAGGGAGGTGATGATCTACGGCAGCGGGAGAACCCCTCCCATCAGCATAGGCAGTGTCTACACTGAAACACTGCAGTGGCACAGCGGCGCTGTAGCAGTTTAAGTGTAGACGTACCCCCAGTGTCTGTACAGCACCAGCGCAATGGGGGCCAGGATTTCACTTGGGCAGCCAGGGACTATTGTAGTATTGACCACTTTCCTGATGCTTAGGGCAAGTCTACACCACAAAATTATGTTGACCTAAGTTACGGTGACACAAAGCCACCGCAGTAATTAAATCGCTTTGCATGTCCACACTGCGCTCCTTTGTCAGCGGTGCGCGCCCGCACCAGGAGCGCTTGCACCGATTGCACGGTCAGTGTGGGGCTTTTGAAAGTCAGTAACAGGCAATGTAAAGCGACACAGCGTCGACCTACCTACACCGACCCAAGCGCTCCGCTTCTCCCAGAGGTGGAGCTAAGTCGAGTTACATCAGCAGGAGCGACATTCTAGTGTAGACGCTGACACAGGTAGGACGACGTAAGCTGCCTTACATCTGTAGTGCAGGCCAGGTCTTAGTTAATTACGGGTTGCAGTGGCTGGGTGAAAAGTGCAATTGCCTATCTGCTGGTACAGCTGTACCTCCAAGAGAAACTCACCCTTTCAAGAATGCTCATGCAGGAAGTCCCAGGGCACCTCCAGAGACACAGCTGGGCTCATGGCCATTGTGGAGGGTGTTCAGTTACCACCCGCTCGGTTCCAGAGATCTTTCTTAATCCACCTGCCTGTACTCAGTGTCTGCACTAGGGGCCATGACCACTCCCGTGGGAGGGAGTGTCAGTGTTTCTCAAGTCATCACAGTTGTGCTGTTTGATGATTGCATCTCCCTTGTTTGGCAAGAGGCAGGGGCAGGCTCCTCCAGCATTTGGGCACGGCTCTGTATCAGCCTGCTCCATGTCTGCTCCCCCACATGGCAGGCTCTTGGTGCGTTTGCAATAAATTATCAGGGAGATAAGAGTTTGATGTCTCCCAAAGTCCTGGGTATTTGCTGAATCTTCCCACAGACAACAAGGAGTCTGGTGGCACCTTAAAGACTAACAGATTTATTTGGGCATAAGCTTTCGTGGGTAAAAAAACCTCACTTCTTCAGATGCAACCCACAGACAGAAACCAAATCTCTTCCCATTCCCATTGCTGTAATTCTGCCAGCATAGCACGTGACAGGATACGCTCCTTGTCTGCACTAGATTTGGGAGCAGTTGGAACCTATTAATTAACATTTTCTAACACATCTTTTAATCCCAGTCTAGCCAAACCTAAAGACTTATCTACACTTGGAAATTTACAAAATTAACTATTCCAGAATCACTACATTTATTACTTTATTTTATGTATGATTATTCTGGAATAGCTATTTCAGTAAATTTCCAAGTGTAGACAACCCCTTACAGATCTTGACTTTTTCACACCCCCAAGTGACGTAAATTATGTTGACTTAAGCGGTTGTGTAGACCAGTCAGTCCTAAGAGACTAAGACCACATCCTTGCTCAAAGCTATTGTGAAGATGTTCCCAAAACCCATTCACACCATCTCCATCAAAGCAACCCATCCAGAAACCTTTGCCCAGACCAGTTCCTGCCAAACCACGGAATTCGTTTTGATTTCTCATTAAAGACAACATTGAAGAGGCAACTCGCGAAAGCACTCATTGCAACCAATAACTCTCTTCTTATTAAAGGCCAGCAGGTGCTATGTACCATTATCCACCATGGTCCCCGGTTGAAGCTAATGGGCTTTGGATCAGAACCTGAGTTTCCATAGTGCAAGACTAGTCTGTCTGCAGTAGTGTGGGTGGGTAGGTGAGAGAGAGAGAATTCAGTAGCCCCCAAGTCACACACACTTAAAAAACAAAAGGCATTAGGCTATTAGCTAGATGGTTAAACTTGTGTTCACCGCAACACAGTGGGCAGCCTCTAAACTCAATTGTTACTGTGAGGGAAACCCAGGGCCATGGGGAATTAGATCCTGTTCATCCCAGCAGAGACAAAGCCCCAGGGCACAGCATATGCATCTCTTCCAAAGCAGCATCCAGCTCCCTGCAGTGCACTCCCCTACCTCCAGTCTCCCCTCCCCAAACTGGTGGTAGGACTAGGAGGGAAGAGGCAGAAGACTCTTACCCCCTAACCCCAAATTAGCAGCTGTAGCATTGCCAATCCCCCTTGAGTCAGACCCTAGAATATCCTGAGACTGGCTTAAAAATCATGGGCTTTTACCAAATAACAGGTTTCAGAGTAGCAGCTGGGTTAGTCGTTTTCTTTGTCTTCTGGTGTCTGAGCCTTGCAGGGTCACCTTTTTCAGCCTTTCTCCCGACCACATGGGCTAAAAACTTCTTTTTTTTAAAAAAAAAAAGCACGCTAAGATTCTCCTGCAATAACATGACTCCACAGCTGGGGATTCAGCAAAAGTATCAAATATTGCAATGAGATTGCAACACTGGGACCATGACCATCCCCATACATTCTTCTGCTCATAATTCAGGGCTGACATCTTCCCAGCCTGCAGCTGTAATGACTGTGCGGAGAACTCCCCGAAGAGCTTAGTCAGCTCTGGGGGTGACCCCAGAACCTGGGCTCCTACCTGCCAGAACAGCCCATAGGAGCTTTGGGCAGCCAGGTGAAGTTAGAGACTTTACTCTTCTCTATTTGGGGTGAATCGGTCTGCATCAGCCCCAATACAGAGGAGATACAGTCACCTGTGGGCTTCCCCCTCTGCCCCCGCGCAGAGCTCACCAGGGCACAGCAGTGAATCTCAAACATCAACGATGAGTTCTCATTTTGAGGCAGTGTGCCACAGAGGACAGGGCACTGGACTGGGAACCAGGAGACTGGGGTTCTAGCCCCGGTACTGCCTGTCACTTGGGTCGAGTCATTTCACCTCTCTGTGCTTGTTTCCCCTCCTGTGCTTTGCCTGTCTTGTCTGTGAAGAATCTAGCACAATGGAACCCCTCTCTCAGCCAGTTCCTTGGTGCGACTATAATACAGTACACATAATAATGTAAAGCTGTCGTGTATTAGACCTGCATTTCTTAAGGAGGATTTGGACAATGATCAGTGCTTAGATACTACAGCAAAAGGTGCTTCAGGGAAACCTCACCTACGTAGATAGCAACAGTAATAAGCATCACTTGCATTACAAACCATGGATGTTACATTTCAGTTGCAAGGCTGGATTATGATGCTCATTAAGCGTCATCATCTTCAGTCTGTCCAGGTAACACTTGATTTCCACCACTCCTGGCTTTATTTTGTGGGGAAGGTCTCACTTCCTCATTGCACATAGGGCTTTCCCTACTGGGCGAAATGTATTTGCGATGACATTCTGCTCTCTACTGGACATAAACGAAACACTGCACATTCTTTATAGGCCAGTGGAGCATTGTTCACTCCATTTCTCATGCTCTGCATGGGATTCACCTCTTTCATTATAGATTGATTTTTTTTTTTTAATTTCCACACTTCTTTGCCCTTAGTGTGGGAGATGGGCTGTATTATTTCTGTGTATTCAGAATGTCTGATGAACTCAACCCCTATTAGCTTAAGGGGAAGGGAGGGGAATGCAAGCTATGGGAGTTAATTATAGAGGGCCTGAGTCTCCAAATGGATTTTCCCAGGTGGAGCTGTGTGGAGCCCCCTTAATTTCATGTCTGTGTGCACCAGTTTCAGGATCAGAACTTTGGTAGCTAAAACAAACTCATGTCTGGTTTTATATCTACAGTACACACACTCTGGCACAAGACACAGGGAAGTGGTGAGTCTGGCCTGTCATGTTAAGGTGGGTTTTTGAAGACAACTTATATTTTTGTCTTTAACTTCCTCGTTTAAGCATTGGCAAAATCACAGCCCAGTGCCTTGAGACCATTGTTATTTGTTCATACAGTCACGCATTCAGGTCATGAATATCAAATAATGTACGCTCATTCTACCTGCCTTCCTCACTTTGGGTAGTCCCCTACTCTGCAAGTAGTCCCGTTGATTTCAATGAGGCCTTGTGTGATGGCGTGTGTACCCCACACAGGCAAGGGAAAGCTTAAAGTGGGCCTGACAGACCACTTAACATACCAGACTGTATTGGGGAGGTGGGAGGGGCTGTGAGGGGACTATAAACAGCAGAAGCTTAGAACAGAAGGGTCTGCAGGGACAGGGAGAGGAGCTTNATCAGGAACAGTATCCCCGATAATGCCACGGCAAACCTGGTGGCTGAACTTTGTGATTTTGTCCTTACCCACAACTATTTCACATTTGGGGACAATATATACCTTCAAGTCAGTGGCACTGCTATGGGTACCCGCATGGCCCCACAGTATGCCAACATTTTTATGGCTGACTTAGAACAACGCTTCCTTAGCTCTCGTCCCCTAACGCCCCTACTCTACTTGCGCTACATTGATGACATCTTCATCATCTGGACCCATGGAAAAGAAGCCCTTGAGGAATTCCACCATGATTTCAACAATTTCCATCCCACCATCAACCTCAGCCTAGACCAGTCCACACAAGCGGTCCATTTCCTAGACACTACTGTGCTAATAAGCGATGGTCACATAAACACCACCCTATACCGGAAACCTACTGACCGCTATACTTACCTACATGCCTCCAGCTTCCATCCAGGACACACCACACGATCCATTGTCTACAGCCAAGCTCTAAGATACAACCGCATTTGCTCCAATCCCTCAGACAGAGACAAACACCTACAAGAGCTCTATCAAGCATTCTTAAAACTACAATACCCACCTGCTGAAGTGAAAAAACAGATTGACAGAGCCAGAAGAGTACCCAGAAGTCACCTACTACAGGACAGGCCCAACAAAGAAAATAACAGAACGCCACTAGCCGTCACCTTTAGCCCCCAACTAAAACCTCTCCAGCGCATCATCAAAGATCTACAACCTATCCTGAAAGATGATCCCTCACTCTCACAGATCTTGGGAGACAGACCTGTCCTCGCTTACAGACAGCCCCCCAACCTGAAGCAAATACTCACCAGCAACCACACACCATACAACAAAAACACTAACCCAGGAACCTACCCTTGCAACAAACCCCGCTGCCAACTCTGTCCACATATCTATTCAAGTGACACCATCACAGGACCTAATCACATCAGCCATGCCATCAGGGGCTCGTTCACCTGCACATCTACCAATGTGATATATGCCATCATGTGCCAGCAATGTCCCTCTGCCATGTACATTGGCCAAACCGGACAGTCTCTTCGCAAAAGAATAAACGGACACAAATCTGACATCAGGAATCATAACATTCAGAAACCAGTGGGAGAACACTTCAACCTCTCATCACTCAGTGACAGACGTTAAGGTGGCAATTTTGCAACAGAAAAGCTTCAAAAACAGACTCCAACGAGAAGCTGCTGAACTTGAATTGATTTTTTAATTACTCTTCTGGAACTAGAGAGTAGCGAGATCCAGAGGATCAAGCCCGGGGAGAGAGTTGGCCCTGTGACCCTGTCCTGAGTACAGAAGGAGCCAGACGGGACTCTGAGCAGCCAATGGACGTGGCCCAGGCTTCAGTGGTGCACCCTGATAATGGGGCCGGGTCTGGCCTGCCAGGTTCAGCTGAGGAGCCAGAAAGGGATGAAAAGCCAAGGCCAAGGAGGGCAGAAGGAGGTTTACTTTTGTATTTTTAGTGTGGGATTTGTTGGGGGATTGCGGGGAAGAGCCCGGTGTGAATCTTGGCCCCTAGAGAAGGTGAACCTAGACAGGTTGTGGGCAGAAGATCTGATAAAAGGCTGTGGTAGGAATAGGGTTGCCAACCGTCCAGAATTGTCTTGGAGTCTCAGAGAATTAAAGATTAATATTCAATTAAATATTACATCACGTGATGAAACCTCCAGGAGTATTATCCAACCAGAATTGGCAACCCTAGGTAGGAAGAAGCCCAGGGAGGCAGCAGGGGCAGGCTGGAATAGATGGACGTTCCCTGTAGCAAGCAGGCGCCTGGGCTGGGACCTGGCGGAGTGGGACGGCCCAGGTTCCATACCAGCCACCAGAGAAAGTGGCATGAAGCCTCCTGATATAAGGTAAGGACATTGGAAAGCCCTGAGCCAAGAGGGTGTGAGGACCATGCAGCCCAGAGCCAGACTTGTGAGGACCTTTTTGTAAGGATATTTGGACTTTGCTACTCCGAAAGGGGTGGGACTGAATCATGGCCTGGCTGGAAGGCCTCGTTATAGGCCTACTGTAGGGCTGGAGCAGCCATCCGTCAGCAGGGGGTGCTAGAGAGGAGAGAGCTGCTACACGGTGCCCGGAGGTGCTGTAGTGGAGTGGTGACTTGCCTGCATTAGAAAGAACTTGCCAGCGTAGCTTTTCTGATCTAGCTAGACCGGAGAAGTCCCCTAGAGCAGTGGTTCTCAATCTTTTGGGGCTCAGGACCCATTTGTAAATGTTTCTGGCCTGTCACCACCTAGTATGTTGTCTGGGAGCGGAAGCCCTGGGGCAGAGCCGTAACTAGGCATTTTTGGGCCCCAGGGTGAGCAAGCATATTTGCACCCCCTGCCACAGGCGATGCTGGGGGGGAGCACGCAGGGTCACGTGTCCCCTCTAGATTTTTTTGGTTGTCCCCCCAGCCCAGACAGGCTGGGTGGCCTGCTGAGATGAGTCAGGGTGGAGGTGGCCCTCCCTCCCTGAGCCCTGCGCCACCTGGCGTCACCGGCCCGAGCTGCCCCCATGGCTTTGCGCCCTGGGCACAGGGGCGGCTCTAGCTTTTTTGCCGCCCCAAGCACGGCAGGCAGGCGGCCTTCGGCGGCATGTCTGCGGGAGGTCCCCGGTCCCGCGGCTTCGGCGTACCTGCCGTCGAATTGCCACCGAATCCGCANAAGCACGGCAGGCAGGCGGCCTTCGGCGGCATGTCTGCGGGAGGTCCCCGGTCCCGCGGCTACGGCGTACCTGCCGTCGAATTGCCACCGAATCTGCGGGACCGACGGACCTGGTGCGCTGGTGCGCTTGGTGCGCTGGTGCCTGGAGCCGCCGCTGCCTGGGCAGCTGCCCTGCTCACCCCACCCTGGTTATAGTTCTGACTGAGGTGGTTTGTCGGATCCTGCCCCCCTCCCGGGGGGGAGGGGTTGGGTCCTGCCTGGCACTCACCCCACAATGGCGGCTCCTGCAGCTCCTGTGCCGTGGGGCTGGCTGGGCTTGGCTCTCTGCTCCAGGCATGACCTCTGGGGCTGCAGCACGGCTCAGGTTGGGCCCCGCCCCCCTGACTAGACCCAATGTGTGAGAGTGGAGCTGTGACCTGGCTTATGGGGTTGCAGTGCCACTCACTCATATTTGGCCTACCCGGACTCCTGTCATCATGGCGACTGGGCCACACCTGGGGGGCGCTGGGACCCCAGAGGTTGCGGTGCCTGGAGTAGGGAGGCGAGCCCAGCCAGCCCCGTGGGCCAGGAGCTGCCACGCCACCCTTTGAAACATTCTGGTGCTTCAGTTTTGGGTCCTGACCCATGGGTTGAGAAACCCTGGCCTAGAGGAGTCTCCTCTTATACAGGCCAAAGAGGTCTTTTGCCAGTACAGCTTATAGCAGCTCTGTGAATGAGATAAGCGATACTGGCCAAAGGACTATTTTGATGGTGTAACTGCATCTCCACTAGGGTTTTTACTGGCATAGCTGTGTTGGCTAGAGAGTGATTTTTTCCCCGCCACTCTCCTCACTGACACAGCTGTGCTGGCAAAACCTTGAAGTGTAACCCAGGCCTGAGATGGCTGTAGAGTAGGGGATTACTCAGCCATGAGCGAGGGCCCAGCGATTAGCTGAGATGTCAGTAGAGAGGGGAGCTGTCTAATCCTCTTTAGCTTTCCCAGGAGCTGATGGGCTGGAAAGTGCCAATGTTCAGAGGCTTCTTACCTTTTATCATCAGCCTCCATGCATTCCCCTCCCTCCCCGGTAAATGTTGGTAGATCTCTTTACTGTGGTGACTGGGAGAGCCCTGCTGGTGCATGGAGCTAGCCTGCTTTTCCTAGGCTTTGCTGCACCTTTGGGCAGACTCTACAGAATCCTGCTGCTCTAAAATGACAGCTCTGATACACGGACTCTCTCTGGGGCCCCGCGAGCCAGCTCCGATCAGGATGTGAGAGAGCCCAAGTGGGTTCATTGCAGCAGCGCTCAGAAATCCCAGCTGGTGCCCCTGGAAATTGGCAAAAACAGGGCGTTTTACTTCCCAGCATGTGATTAGCAAAGGACTAAGCGAGAGAGAGAGTGAAGCCCCCCAGTACAGAAACAGATGGGAACGTTTAAGGCATGGTCATGTGAGAATTGACGCTGCAGAAAGAAGCTGCTCGTGATGTCTTGGCGGAATGTGCTTCCTGAGCGGGATATGCTTCCTCGGAAACTGATCTGCACCGAAGCGCTCGGCGTTGCGTGACTAATGGTGATGAGCATGACCGTTCAGTGCGAGTCATTCATCTTCAGCCAGAGCTCACTCTGGCCTGGGAGCCTAGGGCAGAAGTCCACTTAGCCATCTATTAAAGCTCCTTTCTCGGAGCGATGCCACGTGTTAGCTGTGTCATGCACTCCCGATCCAAGAAAGAAGAAAAAAAAAAGAAACTTTGTCTTTGGGTAAATGCTTCGATCCCACTTTTAGGGCTAGAGTGGGGTGAATTTTTTTGGCTGAATAGTTTATTTACCCAAAAATGCAGTTTCAGTCAAGCCAAAACTATTCCCGAATTGGACACAAACTTGCCGATAGTTTTGGCAAATATTTTGTTTCAGGATTTAGGTGCTATGCACAAAACGGCCATTGGAGGGGGTGGGGGCAGCACCAGCTCCCTCCTCCCCTTGAGCCCAGTGGTTAGGGCACCTGGGATGTGAGAATGTGCGGTTCAATTCCCCCTTCTGCCCGATGGGGAGGAGAGATTTGCACTTGGATCTCCCACATCTAGGAGAGTGTCCTAGCCACTGAGCTGGCATATTCTGGGGCAGAGCTTTCCTAAGATCTTTGCAGATGTTCTGCTTTGTATAACATATGGGACTAGTAATTGGGCCAAAGCGACCCAGACTGAGAGTGACTCTATAGCTGGATGGTCAGGGCATTCATCTGAGGACGGGGGAGACCTCGTGTTCCTGTCCCTGCTCCAATGACCAGAGGAACTTAGGCCTGGTCTACACTGGGGGGGGGATCAACTTAAGTTATGCAACTTCAGCTACATGAAGAACGTAGCTGAAGTCGACGTACTTAGATTTACGCACCGCGGTGTCTTCACTGTAGTGAGTCAACAGCTGACGCTCCCCCGTCGACTCCGCCTGCACCTCTTGCTCCGGTGGAGTACCAGAGTCGACGGGAGAGTGCTCGGTGGTTGATTTATTGCGTCTAGACTAGACACGATATATCGACCCCCGCTGGATCGATCGCTGCCTGTCGATCCTGCTGGTAATGTAGACAAGCCCTAGTAAACTATTGCCATTGCACAAGAAGGAACAGAATACAGCCCTGCACGCGCTTTGCCTTGTTGGCTCCTGAGGGGCTCTGTAACATGTATTTCCGTCACTAACGTGAGCACCACACAGAGCACTGACTATGCACAGGGAACAGGGGTGATGCGTAAGAAGTGCTGTTTTTACATCGTCTCCTTTCAGAGTGCCCTTTGAGGTGATGTGAAGGCTGGAAAGACATCGCACTAAACTAAGGGGGAAACCTTGTTACCATCACAACGAACCGTGGAAAGGCGGGAAAATCTGAGCAAAGGTTAAACTTCATTTCCTTAAATGTATGAAATTGAGTTGAAAGATCAACTCAACCTCAACACAACCTCAACTCTGACCCAGATTATCACTGGCCAGTGCTGCTTTCCTGTATAACGGTAGCTGACACTCAGAACACATACATTGGTGGTTCCATGTCTTTTGAGTCTAGGTTCATCTTTAAGATAAGAAAATGGGAGTTTTGCTATTGACTTCAATGGGACTTAAGCACCTGCTTTGATGAATAGTGCTTTGCTGGACACTTGGGCCCACACTTTGGCATTTGTTTCCCTGAGGACTTTAAGAAGTCGTCATGTCTGCTGTGGTGTAACAGCAGGGTTTGTGATACCCTCCTGTCCTCAGATCTGGCAATAACCTCCTAGCAAGTGGTGATTGGAAAGGGTTAAAACTGCTAGGTGTGAAGGAGCAATATGGGAAAGACAGAGTGAGTCTGATAGCCTGGCAGGTGGATGAAGTCTAGAAGGTGATGTGTTGGTGTAGCTCTGCCCTCACAGGGGGGTGAAATGGAGACGGCGTCCATAATGGAGGTACATATTTACCTGGAGCATAGTGTACACCTTTAACATAGACTGTCAGGGTTGGAAGGGACCTTAGGAGGTCATCTAGTCCAACCCCCTGCTCAAAGCAGGACCAATCCCCAGACAGATTTTTGCCCCAGATCCCTAAATGGCCCCCTCAAGGATTGAGCTTACAACCCTGGGTTTAGCAGGCCAATGCTCAAACCACTGAGCTATCCCTCCCCCCATCAATGACAGCACAACTCAGTGGGTGTATCTGGTAGACGTTTTCATGGGAAGCATGTAACCCTTGCTTGTTGTAGGTTATCTCATGAATGGAGGTTGAGATGGTTGGAATAGAAGGGGCAGTGTTAAGCTTTTTTTGTGCATCCTAGCTCACGAATATATATATGTGTGGTGTATTGAAAAATGTTAAAATTGTGATCTATAACTTTAAATTCTCAGAGGTTTCCTGGTCCTGTTTGCAGGCCAGGGGCTCTGTAGGGAAGCGTGCAATAAGAAAGAGCTAGCCTGGGGCAAGGTGGGGAAAGTTGTACCTCTCTGCCTTAGGGAGTAGTCTGTTTTTTCTCTCTCTGTTTTGGGGTTCTTGCATTTGATTGTTCTCGATTCTAAGAAATAGTCTTATTACATTGCAGCCTTCCAGCAAGACAATTTATGGCTTTATCTAATTATCTAATTAATTTATCTAATATGGCTTTATCTAATTTTTCTGTGCATGCTTTGAAACATAACACATACAGAACTACATTGTCTTGGTCTTTCCTGCTTTTCCTGTGGTGAGGACTTCAGGACCTCTAAGAGCTATTCTTTATATATTAAGATGGTTTTAATTGAGGATGTAGGCCTGTCGTGCTCAACCACATCAAGTTTTCTGTCCTGCTAGTCCTCAGTGCAAAGATTACTGTATGTGAAGAGGTGATGGGGCCCATACATCTCAAATTAAAAAAAAAGAGAACTGTTGTTATTGTTGTTCTTATTATTTGGGGTTTATTTGTACAGATTTTTGTTTGGTTTATTTTTAACAGAATATCAAGAACAAAGATCAAATCGGTTGACTACAATGCTCCAAGTTCAGTACTCTAGCTGGGGTGAAACTTGATTGGGCGGTGGTGTCTCAATAATACTTTCAAATGGAAAATGTGTTCACGTTCAGTGTATTTGAAACACAGTTCAGACAATGACAGATTGACCTGGGCAGAACAAATACCATTCTCTATTTCCAATCAAGTATCAGAGGGGTAGCCGTGTTAGTCTGGATCTGTAAAAGCAGCAAAGAATCCTGTGGCACCTTATAGACTAACAGACGTTTTGCAGCATGAGCTTTCGTGGGTGAATACCCACTTCTTCGGATGCAAGAAGATTTCCACTACTTGCATCCGAAGAAGTGGGTATTCACCCACGAAAGCTCATGCTGCAAAACGTCTGTTAGTCTATAAGGTGCCACAGGATTCTTTGCTGCAATTTCCAACAGGCTGCATTCTATCCCTCACTTAAAACACCCCTTGGCACTTATGTAACAACTTTCATCCAAAGATCTCGAAGTGCTTTATAAATATGATGCATCAGACACTCACACACTATAGTGATGGGCACCATAGTAGTACCAAGGTAGAAATGTTGTTATCCCCATTGCACAGATGAGAAAACTGAGGCACAGAGAAGAACCTTGCCCCAAGTCAGATAGTGAGTGAGCAACACAGCAGGAAATGGAACCCAGGAGTCCCATTAATATTCTGAGCACTATACCATAGCACTATGGTGTGAATTATCTTTAACAATCAAACAAGCGTTGAACAAAGCTTTCGAAAATATTCTGAATTAATTGGAGACAAAATCAAAACATGGAACAGCAAAACACAGTGCTGCTATTTAAATGGAATATGCTCTGAATAATTTCTGAGCTCATCGCCAGAAATGACTTTACTGGCACTGTGCTCAGGAGAGCCCTACATTCCCTAAGGTCTGGAGCTGTGCCCCATCTCCAACCCCTTCATTACTCTGCCTTTGATTTGCTCGATTTGCTCACTCTTCCTTTTTTATAGAAACACTTCCGGCAGCAGAACAGGCAGCACTTCAGAGAGATGAAGGTGGCAACGAGCACGACAGCCAGGAGAAAAGCAATGACATCCAGAGAGTGGTACTGGATCCAGTTGAGATCGTGGGCTGCAGGCCGCAAATGCTGGGCCCCCTTGTGTCTCATCACAAACTCGACCCAATACACCGCGAGATCAAGGGGATGGACAGGTCTGTCGAGGTGAAGGGCTGAGAGACGCATGATATTTTCTTTATAGCTACAAAGAAAAGAAATGAAATGTTTTAAATACTTTTTTATTTAGAAAGTTAGAGGATTATTTATATCCACAGAAATAAATTCCACAGAGATCCATCAGTTAACATTCTTCTCATGCCATATGCACTGAGAGTTTTATTCCCCATCTGTGTCTTAAACCCTCTTAAGAAAAGGGAGACATTTTAAGTAGCATCCAGGTTGTGAACTGAGGATGGCAGTGTTAACATTGACAAAGAAAGCGGACAGTAGAGAAGGTTTAAGAGGAAAAATCAGGATCTTAGTTTTGGCTATGTTAAGCTTAAACTTCAGCGAGACCTCTGGGAAGAGGTATCTAGAGGGCAGGCTGAAATGTGGGACTTCATGGGAGGAGAACAGTCATGGCAGAGAAATCTATTTATAAATCATCAGCCGAGAGATGGTAGCTGAAGCTATGCAAGCAGATAAGGGCACCCAGGGACATGGTGTAGAAGAGAAGGTGTCATAAATATAGAGGGAAGGGTAACAACCTTTACGTATGCAGTAGCATAAAATCCCTCCTTGGCAGCTGTACTAAATTGCCTTACCTGTAAGGGATTAATCAGTTCAAATAACCTAGTTGGCATCTGACTAGAAGAAACAATGAGGAAAGAAGATACTTTCAAAGCTGGGGGCGGGGGAGAAGTTGTTTGTTTTTCTCTTTGTTGTTCCCTCTCCAGACGGAGGGAGAGACCAAGCAAGTACAACATCTCCTGAAAATATACCTGGAATAATCCGCCAAAATTACAAAAATTGTAAGTAGGGCAAGGAAATGCGTTAGGTTATTTTTTGTTTTGGCTTGTGAATTTTCCTATGCTATAGAGGTAGATTTATTCCTGTTTTTGTAACTGTGAAGCTGAGCCAGAGGGGAATCCTCTGTGTTTTAAATCTTTTTATTTACCCTGTAAAGTTACCTTCCATCATGATTTTGCAGGTGTGATTCTTTTATTTTTTTCCTTATAAAGTTCTCCTTTTAAGAACCTGATTGATTTTTAGTGTCCTGAAGACAAAGGGTCTGGTCTGTACTCACATTTCTAAAGCAATTGGTTGGTATATAATTCTCAAGCCTCCCCAGGAAAGGGGGTGAAGGGGCTTGGGGGGATATTTTGGGGGGATAGGGATTCCAAGTGACCCTTCCCTGAATTTTTGTGTAAATCTCTTGGTGGTGGCAACAATACCGTCCAAGGACAAGGAAATAAATTTGTGCCTTGGGGGGTCTTTCATGCGGGTCCCCACATCTGTACCCCAGAGTTCAGAGTGGGGGGGGGGGAACCCTGACAGAAGGCCAAGGACCAAGTTCTGTGCATTCTGTGGGAGAGAGGCGGAGGAGACTCCTTTTAAAACTCCCCTTCGTTGGGTGGCCTACACAAAGCTGAGAATAGCTAGGTAGTTGGGACACTGCCTATTGCACTGCCCGGTAATGTCGCATTTATTCCTTGTGTGTCCCACATTGCTATCTACCTGCTGTCTCTTGTCTTATATTTGTATTGTAAGCTCATTGGGACAAGACACCGTCTTTCTGTTCTGGGTTTGTACAACACCTAGCTCAGGGAGGTCCTGGCCCATAACTGGGTCTCGGCGCTACAATAATACAAATAATAAAGAGCAATAATGTACTAAGATATCCAAGAGAGACCAGTTCCAAGAAAGCCCAAGGAGAGCAGAGTGTCCAGTAGAAGGGAATGACCAATTGCACTGAAACAGCAGAAGCATCAAGGAGGATAAGGATGGAGTATTGGACCCAAATCTGGCCAGAAGGGGGTCACCAGTGGCCTGGGGGAGGGCAGTCTTGAGTGGAGCGGAGAGGGTGGAAGCCAGACTGGCGAGGAATTGGAGGAAAGGAAGTCAAGACAGTCGCTATAAATCTCTGTTAGATAAATTTCGAGGTGAAAGGTGAAGAGGCGGCACTTGCAGAAATAGACAGGGTCTCTTGGAAGCCTTGAGAGTCCAGTGTGGGCTGCTTAATTATAGACAAACTATTTAAAAAGGTTAAGTCCTCCTCAAACTGAAGTCAATGGGCTCATCTGCATTTAGCCTGGTCTACCAGACAGCCACTCTAAATGTAACCTAATCTTGTGTGAGACAGCCAGCATGGCAGGATGAGTCAACTCCACATGGCCCTTGGCAGTGAGTGGATCAAAATCCTTTCCTGGTTCCTTTCTGTACACGTTCCATCTCAGCTGCTGTGCAAGCCAAGAGACATCGCTGACCTGCATTTCCTTGGTAATGCCCAGCCAAGCAGCGTTTGATTGTGCCTGATGCTGCTGCTTGCAAACAGATAGAAAGAAGAGTTGACTGAGAAAACTCTGGTCTATATAGTAAATTAATGCTATAGTTAACGTCTATAAAACATGACAGGTTGGCCATTATAAGGTGATCCTTTAAGGATGTTCCGCAACAGAACCATAGCTTTGCTCGATATAAGCCAATGTATGGAAGTGACTATGCAAATGAGATGATGTAATGCTGATATGGGCGGGACAATCATTAATGTTTAGCCATCTGCAGCATTTTGCTGACATTCACTGTACATTACAGCAAGTCAGGAAATCAGGTCAACCTCCCTGGAAAAACATTCCAATGGAGCATTTTTGTTTGAAAACGTTCAGTGGAACACTTGGGTTTTTTGATGAAAATTTGTGAACTGGAACAAACATTTCTGTTTAAAATTTTCAGTTTGTTTAGATTTTTGATTTTTTTCTCCCTTTACGTCCATTTCCTGCCTGGAAAAGAAGAGAAAAAAGGGGGAAACCTCCACATTTTTATTGCTGTCTTCACATTCTCCAAGAAGCTGGACACTTTTGGCTTTAATCATGTGATGTACCTTGAAAAATTGCTTTCTTCCACCGTATATATGCCACACCCACTTGAGCATTGCATCATCTCATTTGCATACTCAAGCCCCTTCTAGATACCTATAATTAGAGACCCTGATGAGGAAAGTCCTGTAGTAATGGGGAAAATACTAGCCCCCTAATGATAATACATTGGTGTATAAATCCTGATTGCTGAGTGATACATAACATTGTAATATGACAAGGGTAGGGCTTAGTGTTCAATTTAACTGGAAGCCAATGTGCCAGCATTATATTCAATAGCCCTAAATGAAGATGACACATTTATATCTGCTGTTACTGACCTTTTATCATTAATCACTGCATTCAATGCATCCGATAGGTCCTTAGAAGTCATTTCAAGTACATTCAGCGTCACTCCCGCACCCCGGGACTCTATCCGCTTAGCATTGTCCATCTGGTCTCCAAATAATGGCATCAGAACCATTGGCACTCCATTGCATATCCCCTCATAGATTCCATGTGAGCCTCCATGGGTGATAAAGGCGCGGGCTTTGGGATGAGCTGTGAGGGAGAGAGAGACGTATTACTGTAGCAGACTGCTTGCTCAGACATTTCTGGTTAATTATTTAAGCTGCAGGAGGCACGGTATTAGATGTGCTTTCGGTACAACGGCATTGGTGGTTATAAATATAGAACACAACAACACTGGAGTGCAGGTCACATCTGTGATGGAATGGACCTTAAAGGTCTCAGAGGTTCTGCTAGTTTGGATAATCTTTGCAAAGCTTTGAATCGGCTGTAAAACTTTTGAGATCTTGGAGTGAATCCTGGCCCCACTAACAACAATGAGAGTTTTGCCATTGACTTCTGTGAGGTCAGGATTTCACCCTTAGCCTTCAACCTTAGCTAATCTTTCCTTTCCCTAGACTCCTTTCTCTTCCCACAAGTCCTGTCATCCTTACTTCTCCCCTCAGTCTCTAACAAACTTTGGTAATTTCCCTTTTCTTCTCTCCAGTTCTCAGACCTCTCATGGGACTCCCCATAAGCTCTGACATCAAGCAGACCCCTCCCCATTCTGGATCCTGTTGAGAGGTCTGGAGCCTCTCTCTTGGACCCAGTGCATTATCTGGTTTGAATTTGGCAGGTCTTGGTGATTCACCTGTCAGCCATGTTCTAGCAGGGACTGTGGACATCTGGGAAGTCCAAGAGAACACGGAAGCTGCATCAAATAGGACACTGGTTCCAGTGAAACTGTGGGATTTAATGAGATCACCAGGGAGAAGAGTGTATTTGAGGTGAGGAAAGGGGTGATTTCCCTAACTAAGGTCTGGGAATGGCTCCGACATAAGGGTGAGTTCTTATTTTTACAGAACCAATATGTACATCCCTAGTAACGATCTAATACAGGAGTTCTCAATCTTTTTCTGAGGCCACCCCTGAACAGGGCCCAAGGGGGAAAGGGACTTGGGGTTCCGGGTCGGGGGTGGGACTTCTATTTTAGGGTGGGGGCGGGAGCTGGCAGGGCTTGGGCCAGCTCTGCACAGCAGGGTTCATGGAGGCAGCACCATCTCCACCCCCTGACTCACCTCAGCAGGCCACCCAGCCTATCTGGGTTGTGTGTGGTGGAGGTTCAGCTCAAAAAGTTTGAAAACTGCTCAGGGTGCAGGCAGGAGGTAGCTAGGGGTTGTGTGTTGGCAGGGGGTAGCTCACAGGGTAGGCAGGGGGTAGCTAGGGGCTGTGTGTGTGGGCAGAGGGGTAGTTCAGGCTGCAGGGACGGGGGTAGCTAGGGGCTGTGTGTGGATGGGGGGGTAGCTCAGGGTGCAGGGAGGGGGTAGCTAGGGCTGGGGGGGGGGGGGGGGCCGGGGGTGGCTGGGGCGGGGGGTGGGTGGGGGGGCGCGGGGGGGGGGTGGGGGGATGGGGGGGGGGGGGGGGGCGAGGGGGGGGGGGGGGGGGGTTTGGGGGGGGTGGGGCGGGGGGGGGGGGGGTGTGTGGAGGGCGGAGTGGGGGGAGAGGGTAGCTCAGGGTGTAGCTCAGGGGGTAGCTAGAGGCTGTGTGTGGATGGGGGTCGCCCCGGGCGGGGGGCGGGGGGAGCCAGGGGCGGGGGGGGGAGGGGGGGGGGGTGGGGGGTGGGGGGGGGGAGGGGGGGGGGCGGGGGGGTGGGGGGGGGGTAGCTCAGGGGGTAGCTAGAGGCTGTGTGTGGATGGGGGGAGCCGCGGGGGGAGGCCGGGGGGGAGGTGGGGGGGGGGGGGGAGGTGGGGGGGGGGGGGGAGGGGCGAGGGGGGCGGGGGGGGGGGGCCTAGGGGCCGTGGGTGGGGGGGGGCCCCCCCGGGGGCGCGCCGGGGGGGGGCGGGGGGGCGCGGGGGGGGCCGGGGCGGGGGGGCGGGGGGGGGCGCGGGGGGGGCCGGGGCGGGGGGGCGGGGGTGCGTGGGGGGGGTGGGTGGGCAGGGGGGGGGCAGAGGGGGAGGGGGGGGGGGTGGGGGGATGGGGGGGGGGGGGGGGCTGCGGGTGGGGGGGGGGGGGGAGGTGGGGGGGGGGGGGGAGTAGCTCAGGGTGTAGGCCGGGGGTAGCTAGGCCCGGGGGGGGGGGGGGCGCGGGGGGGGCCGGGGCGGGGGGGCGGGGGTGCGTGGGGGGGGTGGGTGGGCAGGGGGGGGGCAGAGGGGGAGGGGGGGGGGGGTGGGGCGGGGGGGGGGGGAGGGGCGGTGTGTGGGCACAGGGGGTAGCTCAGGGTGTAGGCCGGGGGTAGCTAGGCCCGGGGGGGGGGGGGGCGCGGGGCGGGGGGGAGGGGGGGGGGCGGGGGGGGGGGGGGGTGTGGGCGGAGAGGGGGGGAGACGGGGCTGGGGGGGGGGGGGGGGCGGTGGTGGGGGGGGGGGGGGAGTAGCTCAGGGTGTAGGCAGGGGGTAACTAGGGCTGTGTGTGGATGGGGGGTAGCTCAGGGTGTAGGCAGGGGGTTGCTAGGGCTGTGTGCTAGGAGGACTCCCCTGTGGTCGCTGCTCCCCAAGGGCTCTGCCAGCCACAGAGTGGGGTCACCCTACCTGGGCGGCTCTTACCTGCTGCGTGAGCTGAGGACAGCCGCAACCCTGGGCGCCAGCAGCAGCAGATGGGGGAATGCCGTGGCTGCCTGCTCCATGACATTAGACAGAGCAGCACCTTCCCACACTGCCTGACTCCAGCTGCCCACGTCCCGCCTGGCCAGGGGTGGGGCCTCAGGGGCGAGAAGAGGAGGGGGGTGGAGCTGCCCCCTGGACTGCCCCGCTCTGGCACTGCAGTGGGGGGATAGGCAGGCAGTGCTCGGGAGTTCAGTCGCGGGGTCCCACAGCCCCCCTGAAAGGGCTCATGAACCCCTAGGGGGACACGGACTCCCAGTTGAGAACCGTTGATCTAATAAACTCTGTGTCCAGCAGTTACCATGTGAATAAAACAAAGCTCAGTCTATAAATACCTACATGGGGGGGAAAATGTCATAATCTAGCAGACAAAGGTATAACAAGAGGGAATGGCTGGAAGATGAAGCTAGTCACATTTAGAATAGAAACAAGGCACACCTTTTTAGCAGTGAGGATAATTAACCAGTGGAACCTAACGCTGTGTGCAGACGACCCGTGCCTGCTGAGAGTGGGGGGGCAGAGTGAAGGCAGCCAGCTTCAGCAGTGTTACTGAGCATGCTCAGTCCGTATGATCCTGCGTGCCCCCTCACGCATCGCCTCTGTTGTAGGGGATTCTACATCACTGGCAATTTTAAAATCAAGACTGGAGGTTTTTCTAAAACATTTGCTGTGGTTTCAAACAGGAATTAATCCAAGGAAGTCCTATGTTATACAGGAGGTCAGACTAGATGATCACAATGGTCCCTTATTCATAGACTTTAAGGCGGAAAGGACCATCATCAGTAGCGGCGCCAGCATTTCTGGCGCCCTAGGCGGCGGAAGGTCCCGCCCCCGAAATGCCGCCCCCAACAGCGGCGGCGGAAGGTCCCGCCCCCAAATTTCCACGGCCGGCCGGGGCGCCGGCGCCCCTCAAATGTTTGCGCCCTAGGCGACCGCCTAGGTCTCCTAATGGGTTGCGCCGGCCCTGACCATCATGATCATGTAGTCTGACCTCCTTCACATCACAGACCACGGAATCTCACCCGGCCACTCTTGTAACAGACCCATAACTTCTGGCTGAGTTACTGAAGTCCTCAAATCATCATGTAAAGAATTCAAATTACAGAGAATCCATCATTAACTCTAGTTTAAAGCATCAAGTGACCCATGCTACAGAGGAAGGCAAAAAAATCCTAGGTTCCCTGCCAATCTGACCTGGGGAGAAATTCCTTCTGGACCTCAAATATGGCGATCGGTTAGACCCTGAGCATGTGGGCAAGACCCACCAGCCAGACACCTGGGAAAAAATTCTCTGTAGTAACTCAGAGTCCTCCCCTTCTAGTGTTCCATCACCGGCCGTTGGGGATATTTGCTAACAGCAGTCGCAGATGGGCCAAATGGCTTTTTAGGCAATCTTATCACACCATCCTCTTCATACACTTATCAAGCTCAGTCTTGAAACCAGTTAGATTTTTGTCTCTGCTGCTCCCTATGGAAGGCTGTTCCAGATTTTCACTCCTTGGATGGTTAGAAAATTTCAAGCCTTAACTTTGTTGATGACCAGTTTATATCCATCTGTTCTTGTGCCAGCATTAGTGCTTAACTTGAATAACTCCACTCCCTCCGTGGTATTTATCCTTCTGATGTATTCAGGGCCGGCTCTAGGTTTTTTGCCGCCCCAAGCAAAACAAATTTTGGCTGCCCCCCACCCCAGCCCTGGGCTCTCCCACCCCCCCCCGCAAATGTAACCTCCTCGTTCACCACAGCAATCCCCGTTTACACTTGCAGTGGGGATCAAACCGTTTCTCCTATTTTTATTTCACTTTAGTATAAATCTCGCCCCCCCCCCGTCCCCCGCAACCCCATTTTTAGTGCTCCAAATGCACATGGAAGGCATAGGGACTAACCCTCAAACCTTGTACCCGGAAAGGGATGGGGATCTCGTAAAGAGGGTTCAGGCAGAGGAGCGAGTGTGGGGGTGCTTGGGGGGGCTCTACACTGGCAGAGAAGCGGGGTGTGATGTACTGGCNGGGGTGTGATGTACTGGCGGAGGAGGGTGGGGGAGGAGAGGGGGGTATCAGGAGGGTTGCGGGAGAAGAGGTGCAGGGGAAGGGGGAGGTGCGGGAGGAGAGGGCTGGGAGAGGGTACAAGGGGAGAGGTGCAGGTAGGGGAGGGTACAAGGGGAAGGGGTGCGGCGAAGGAGCAATGGGGGAGGTACAAGTGAAGAGGCTGCGAGCAGGATGGGGGGTGCAAGGGCTGAGAGGTGCAGGTAGGGGAGGGTACAAGGGGAAGGGGTGCGGCGAAGGAGCGATGGGGGGAGGTACAAGTGAAGAGGCTGCGAGCGGGATGGGGGGTGCAAGGGCTGAGAGGGGCAGGCGCTGACAGCTGCTTCCCCAGCCCCGTGCAGGCAGAGCCGAGAGGACGGACACTGACCCCCAGGTGCCCGAGCCGCGGGGGTCCCCCGGGGGGGCAGTATCCCCCGCTGCCCCGCTCGGAGCCGGGCTCTGCCTCTCCCCGCCCCTGGCGCTGTGGGGGCCCAGGGCAGGCAGCGAGGGGCTGAGGTGGGGGAGGTGCGCGGCGGGCTGGGTCCGGGGGCAGCGGCAGCTCCCTGGCAGCTCGGGCTGCCCAGCCACTCGCTCCATCAGCGCGCGAGCCGGGTTCCGCGCCCCCTGCCCAGCCCGGCGGTGCCCTGCACAGCCCACTCGGGCGGGGAAACGCCGCGCTGCCCTGGGGAGAGACTCAGAGCAGCAGCGGTGGTGGCAGCAGGACCCCTCCTCCCTCCCTGCATCCCGGGCCCGCTTCCCTCCCTCCCCGGCTCCTCTCACACTCCGGGAGCCCCTCTCGCGGCCGCAGCCCGGGCTCGGCTCCAGGGGACGATGCTCTGGCTATCCAGCAGCCGGGCTCTGGCCAGGGCCGGCTCCCGGCTTTTTGCCGCCCCAAGAAAAAAAAAAAGGGGGGGGGGCGGAGTGCTGCCCCTTGGAAAGTGCTGCCCCAAGCACATGCTTGGCACGCTGGTGCCTAGAGCCGGCCCTGGATGTATTCTAGAGAGGCCCTTCTGGCCTTGGAATCTTCAAACCTATGGTATTTATGACTATTCCCTTAGACCGTTATCAAATTAAAAGAAACCTACTTAATTGTTGCCTCTCCTGCCCAGACTTACCAAGTAGATCGTTCTGGGGCAGCCATTTGATTAGCTTTGTGTTGTTTGCAAGGTTGGGGGGTGATTCTCCAGTGTACCTCCAAAGAACCTTTGGGAAATAATAAATGCAGCATTAATATTAAGCACTTGCCTCTTACAATTCTTCTGCTGTTGCTTCTCCCTGTAAACTGTGCTATACAGCAGAGCAGATAAGCCCGTGATGGACAAAATCTGTTTCGTCAAGGTTTGTGCGGAGCAGCGGAGATGGGGTTTTGTTTTGACATAAGAGGGGATGGGGCAGGTTTTTGGTTATTGAAGCTATTTGTTGTGTTAAGTGTTATACCACACATTTATAAGTAAAAAAATACATCAAATAATACAGAATCGTAACCAGTGACTATATTCCAACATGTTATTCAACAGCTGTGCTAGAAAGATTCTTTTCCTCTTACTGTCTGAGGTATTGTTCCGAAGGCTTCAGCAATCTGCTTGGCTTTCTTCATGGGAATCTCAGAGACCATTGAGCCCAAGGAGAAGACCACAAAGCCGTGTTCCCCAGAGGCATTCACAATGCTTTCAAATTCCTGCAAATTCAAAGAAACCTCCAGTCAATGCTTTTCATTCTAATCCATGTCACAGGGCCATAATTCTGGTGCTTTGCCATCAAAGGGATCTCACCTTGACTAGCCTGGAAAGGAAATAATGTTAAAAGGCCAAATAATTCAGTATGGGTCTGATCCTATAAACATGTATGCATGTGAAAAAACATATGCATGTGATTGTCCTGTTGAATCCTATGGGACAGCTCCCAAGAGTAAAGATTTTGCATGCAAGTGTTTGCAGGATTGGGGCATAAATCAAGACTCTGTATGGAAATAATTAAAGGTGTAGTGTACTAAATAAATAAAATATATGAAAGTAAAGTAAAGGAAGATGCAATGCAAACCAAGTAGATCTATTAAACCACGGTCATATATTTCCTGGCACCCAAACGCAGCTAAATGCAGTTTTTTCTTTTGGTCAGAGGTGTCTGGAAATTCAGGCTTAGGTCTGATGTTTCTCTTTTCAGATCACACAGTTGTGGAAACATGGTTGGTGTTTTTAAAGCTTAATGATGTAAACAATGGCCTGAAAAAAGAGGCACCTTTAAATTCTTGACTTATCAGTTGTCTGGATCTTGAGAATACTGAAAATCCTGTAACTTTCTTTTCTTTTAAATTAAAAAAAAATCTTTCACAGTTGCCTAGACATGGACAGGTGGAAGATTTTGAGACTCGTACCGCACAGAAAGGGCTAAATAGGAATCAGCAACTAACTGTGATGACATAAATAAGTGAAAAGCTAACTGCAAGGGCAAGTGAACCAATAAGGAATAAATGTCCTATTTCTTACCAATATGTTTTCCTTAAAGCCTGGGGAAGAGAGAGTGCCAGAATATTAATTTAAATTCAGACCCCGTTCAAAAGTTTTCCAGGGGGCACTGATGAGTCTTTAAACAACATGGGATGTGAAAGGCAAACTTGTGAAATAAGCTCATACAATTGTCAGGTAAAAGCTCTTTGTGAGTCGTGCTGTTGACCAATTAATCCCTGGGTTCTAAGGGACCACCGGGATTGTCTGTCTTCGTTCTTGTGTGACAGGTTTATTATACGTTTTGTTGACAAAAAAAACCACAGTCACCTTTGTTACAGACTGGATCCTGAACAGGAGGGCAAACGACTTGCTGATGTCAGCAGTCCAGACACTGGGACACAGGCAAACAATGTCAGAGCATGACTTGGCATAAGGGGCCCATCCAAAGCCACATTCTCTATAGCACGTATTTAGTGATCTTCTTAGACGTTGCAAACTAAATTCAGCATAATCTCCAGACCTGTTGGAATCAGGCCCGGACGCCCACACAAACAAGTGCACTTCTGTGCACAAATAGGCTGGCCAGTGATAGGCTGCTGAGATTCCTTCCTAAGCCCTGATCCAGCAGAACAGCTAAGAATGAATGCTGCTTCAGGCATGCACGTAGTTCCATTGACTTCACAGGGACTGCTTACGCTAAACTTACTCCTATGTTTCAGTGCTCTGCTAGACCAGGATCTGTTTTCCTGCCAGCAAAGACCACTTTCCTCAGGGGACTTCCCCTCACAAGCAATGTTTCAGAAAAAGTTTTTTTTCTCAGTCCATCAGCAGGACTCAGCAATCAGGAGTTCAGGATGATTTGGCATTAGTGTTAGATACCTAAAGGATGCCGTTTATTGTGAATGCCGCCAGTTACACAATGCTATAACTAACCACCACAATTTATTGGGCTACACGTTTAAATGATGTCAATACATTTTCAGGGCTATATTCAGGTTCTTGTCTACTCTGTGCCATAATGGGACCAAATTTCACAGCAACGATCCCTAAATTCCAAGGCACCAACCTCTAAATTCTGCATCAATGTCATGAAACATCCTTCATTCTCATTCTGCTATCTACACTGCCCCCTGCCCCCCCCCCTCCCCCGCACCCTCCCTGTTGATGTAACAATTTGTGTATGATTCCACTATTGCAGTAGTGGTCACTTTTATTTCTGCTGTTTTCTTTGAGTTTGTTGTCCATGATATTCTAACAACAACTTTTTTAGGCTACTTTTAGCCTAGTCTCTTGTGTTGATCTTCCTACATATTCTCACACAACTTTAAATTCTATTGCCTTATTTTTCTGCTTCATGCCATTCTTCACAAGCCAGAATAGACTGTGTGGATAGATTGTCAATATAATCCTGCATTCCTTATGTACTCAAACTCCCCCCAGTTTCAAGGACTATACAAAGAATGCTGGATTGGATCATTCATTAGCAAACACTGCAGTATCACATACCAAATTATGTTGTCATGAGAATGTAATGAACTAAGGCCTTGTCTACACTTAAATATTGTGTATAGTTACAAGTTGCCCTGTCAATCTACTGTGTCAAGCACATTTTTTAACCATCTCATTCTTCATCCCCCAACAGTATTCTGAGTTTCATGCCTGACTATACAACTACTTTATGTGAGGATGGTTCTTCATCTCTGAATGTCAGGTTGTTAGTCTGTCAAAACGTGGCTAGTACCCACCTACCTTGTATGAGTGCTGTCACTTAATTAATGTCTGTCCTACTCTTAGAAATACCTTCATGAAAGTTACCACTCTAATGCAAAGTTTCAATATTATTTGGTATGCTGGGTGACCCCATGTCACGGAGTGTGGGGGAGTCCGGGCCCTGCACCCCCAGCTTCCTGCGATTCACCATAACTCTCAGCCAGCCAGTAAAACAGAAGGTTTATTGAGACGACAGGAACACAGTCCAAAACAGGTCTTGCCAGTACAGACAACAGGATCCCCTTTAGTTAGGTCCATCTGGGGGGCCCAGGGAGGCCACTCTCCCCGCTGGGAAGCCCCAGCCCCGTCAGAGTCCCCTCTTCCTTCCTAGCCAGCTTCCCCCAACTTAAAACTCCTTCCAGGCGTCTCCTTTCTCCCTTCCCCCACGGCTCCTCCCCCANACCTACCTTGTATGAGTGCTGTCACTTAATTAATGTCTGTCCTACTCTTAGAAATACCTTCATGAAAGGTACCACTCTAATGCAAAATTTCAATATTATTTGGTATGCTGGGTGACCCCACAAGTCTCATGAAGAAATATATGAAATGAGAATATTCTAGACAGTAAAACCCTAGCCTTCCATGTCTGGTTTTGTGGACAACGGAGGATCTCTCGTTATACAAGTGACTACTTATGACTCTGAGAGGAATAGCTGTAACATGCTTTTCTAAGCCCTTCCATGCTGTCACTTCCTTACTTTTATTTTGTTTAAGCAATAGAAGCTTTATCTAATAGTAGGTGCTAGTAGTATAGTCCAGTTTTAATTGTAAAAAAAAGAACTAACCTGAGATAATGGTTTCTCCTGGCCACAGTTTATGCCTCCAATTAAAACCATGTTGGGCATCACAGGCCTCGGATACTCAAACACAAAGTCATATCTCAAAAGCCAAATAGATGCATGACTTAAAAGCTCTGGCACTGTCACATCTTGTTGAAGGAACTCCCTGATCAGATCTTCATGGGATGAATAAAGAAGGGAACAGCTCAAGAACTCTGATGAGCTGACTAAGACATTCCACATACGCTGGGGAAATGCCATGTGGTCTGTATAGCTGGTGAAGAATTTGGGGACGTAAGAAGCAGGGTTTGGACACTGGGTGGCCTGAAATTCTAGCCCGCACGGAATTCCCCGTGAGAAGTAAACAGAAGGTAGGGACAAATATTCGGCTACTATTTGTCCACATAGAAACATAGGATCCATCAAGACAGCATCAAATGCACTTTCTTTGAGGTAGGTGATGAGCTCTTTGTTGGACAGAAGCCGTTTGCAGGAACTGAATAAGAGTGTCATAATATTTCCTATTCTTGCGAATGTTTTAGTGAACTTTTCCAGGAAAGGTTGAGGTGTAAATATTTGATGGCCCAGTCTTTTAAATTCTGCTTCCAAGTATTCCTTGGTGTATGGCACAGAGTATGTTTCCATTGTATAATGCTCTGATGGCTGTATCCGAACACTTACTTCTGGCACAACCACGACTATTTCATGTCCTCTCTGCCAAAGCTGCTGTACTACTGAATGCATGCTGAACCAGCGACTGCCATCTAGGGGAATCACCAATAGCTTTTCCCCATCAGAAAGGCTCCAGATGGGCAGAAAAAGTAGAAGCCAGGCAGGTAGGTGACAAACCCCTTGAAACAGAGAAGCCATCTCACTAGATAAAGAAGACTTGTGCTGCAGTCAGTCAGTCAGGTTTTAGATGCATGCTCAACTATTGCAGGCAACACAGGAATTGATTTACTACTGGCCTTCCAACCCTTATTCCTTCAGTTATTAAATTAATGTTTGGTTTCCAATGAACTGGATGTTTACAGGAGCATGAGTGAGGCAATTTTTAACTTTTAGCTGGTTAAAGGTTGGTTATGCAATCTGACTGGACAACAAAGGATCAGAAAAAACTGGAGCAATGTAGGGAAATGTTGGTTTCCTGGGTTTGTGCATAACTTCAACATTAAGATGCTGGTGTGGGATGTTTCATTCCAAGATCTACTAGAATTGAGAATGTAAGAGAATACTTTGCGAACAATTCATGTGGTTATTAACTTATGGTTAATTATGCATAGAACTGAGCACATAATTTATTTTTGTTTTTTTGTTTCCAGGTGTTTTTTTTACCCTTGTTCATTTGTTTTAAATAAATCTAGCTAAATTTCAAAATGAAGCATTTTGAAATGAAAAATTGAAACGAAAAATTTCAACTTTTTTTCCGGAAATTTCCCCCCTTTTTTGTTTGTTTGAAACTATTCACAGATTTCAATCCAAATGCACCAAATTTCATTTGTTGGTGAATAAACTATTCTTCCTAAAACTGTCACCCAACTCTAATTATCCACTCCCTGAGGTGACTGTGCAGTTCAATTGGACAACAGACGCACAAAGAAACTGTACCACTGCCCAAGGTGTTGTTTTTGTGCTTTCTGCTCCTGCTTTAAACAAAAAGATATTGAAAATCATTAAGATTGACTTGTTCACTGCTTGCTGTCTACCCCATGCTCTGTCAAACTCAGCTCATGGTGGAGTATCTTGGCAATGATCCAACCAATGATAAGGGTGGTTTTCTGGACCACAAATGCTGCTCACTTTGTTATCTGATTATTAGTATCATCCTGACTGTTTGTATTACACTCCTTCTTACTGATTCTGTCATTAGGACACAGCTGTGACCCCCCCTAGGGAGGAACTCCAGGATTTCAGTTTGAGAGTGGTGCATATTCTCATTATGGAGTGACCCTAGTCTCGCCTTAGTTAAAGGTGAAACTAGATTTCCATTATATTCCAGTGTTGATCACATCCCCAGTCATTGCCCAAATGAAATACACTTTAAAATGTCACAAATGTGAGCCTGTGCTCAGCTGGTTGCTTTTTCAAAAGTCTGAAACAAAATGAGTGTGCTTCAAAAATGAGGTATTTGTGTTTCCTAGAAATGATCTTCATTGCCTCTGGCTCTTATCTCAGAAATGGCTTATTAGGCGGTGTCTACACTAGCACTTATTATGGCTGGAACAATCCCCTGGGGGCTATTTTTGCAGCCAAGGGTCAACAGAATGCAGCATGTTCCTCTTACGTCCCCGACATGTCCATAGCTCCAAGCAGGTGTCATAGAAACAGCTATGCTGGTTTTGCAGTTGCAGCACTGGGGGAGTCACTAAATGCCCCTCAGGCAGCTTGAAGTCCCTACAGCCGGTCCCATTGTGGTAATTCCACATAACCTTTGCACAGATACCTAAAGCACCACATACCATGTTTAAAAACCCATAATGCAAATGTCACAAGCTAAGCAAATCCCAGAGGGGTCGGGGGGAGACCAAAAAACCCAAACTGTATTACGACAGAGCTGATATTAGGCACCTGAAGGGGGGGCAGAAGACTAGAACGCTGTAGTTATAAACAAAGAGTGGAAAGCCCAGGTATTCTGGGTTAAAGTTACTCTTTTAACTCATCCCATACAACCCTTTTGCCTCTACTAATATGAAGATCCGGTGCAGGCACACTGGACACTGTGGCAATCAGTGCCATGGGGACCCAGCTGCTTCCTTGTAAGAGTCTTTTATCAAAATAGCCCCACTCTGACTAGGCCACCTGAAGCGCACAACTGGAATAGAACGTATAAAGCCCCACCCCAGAGGCTCCATAAGATGGAGCAATGCACTGGGAGTAATAGGTTGCAGCAAGTGTGTTAGAGAACCATTTTCAATCAAGGCCTCAAAGGACCTTTACTTCCATGCTGTAGAAATTGTCCTGAGGCAATAACAATTGATTTAAGGACACCGACTATCCCTCCTCACTCACGCCTCCACTTTGTCATTACTTGAGTCAATGCTTGTGAAGGTCATCAAGACCTTGGCTCATATGTAATAAGCCATAAAAATGATGTTTTTCACTTGGACCCTGTCGGATCTCATGCACACACAAAGGATAATAATCGAGCCTACAGAAAAACCCATTGAATAATCTTGTAATACTTTCAGCTTTTTAAAAATAACTTACAAACCTTGGATAATGGTTTCTTCTGTTCACAGTTGGTGCCTCCTATGAAGACCATGTTGGGCATCACTGGCCTGGAATACTCAAACACAAAGTCGTATCTCAGCAGCCAAATGGATGCTTTGCTGAACAGTTCCAGGATCGTTACCTCTCTCTGAAGAAACTCAGAAGCCAGGCTCTCGTATTGTGAATATAACAGGTAACAAAGTAAATTCTCTGCACCATTGACTAATAGGTTCTTCACGCGCTGGGTAAATGTCATATGGTCGGAATTGGATGTGAAAATCCTCGGGACATAAGAAAGAGGATTGGGACACTGAGTGGCTTTGAAGTCCAAGCCACATGGAAGTCCACGCATGAAGTACACGGAGGGAACTGAGAGATAGTCAGCAATTATTGGTCCACATGGAAACACAGGATCCATAAGGACAGCATCAAATTTTCTGTCCTCAAGGTATTTAATCAACTCTTTGTTATATAAGAAATGCCTGCAGGCAGATGAGAACATGGTTGTAAATTGTGATATGTTTTCAAAGACCCTGGTAATTTTCTCTGGAAACGGCAGGTCAACAAACATGTTCTCTCCTATTGAATGGTAAAATTTATCCAACGATTCCTGTGTGTAAGGCACTCGATGTGTTTTTACTGTGTAATAGTCTGATGTTCCCATGAGCAAGGTGGCTTCTGGGATTACGACAACAATGTTGTGCCCTCTTTTCCCAAGCATTTCCACTACCACATGCATGCTGAACCAGTGACTCCCATCTTGAGGCACAACCAGCAGTTTCCCACCTTCAGCAAAACTCCACAAAGAGAGAAAAAGAGCCAGCCCAGTGGTTCCCTGCTTTCCTGACATGGCTGCCATTGTGCTGCTAGAAATAAAAAACCCAACTTTCTCCCCAAGAAACCTTCCAAGCAGCATTTAAAGGCAGAAGTCTCTGGGATTGCAGCTGTGTCTCTGTGACCTTTAAGCCCAGTTAATTCTCAACTCACGTAAAATATTTGCTGAGAAGAGTTTCTAAACCAGGGGTCGGCAACCTTTCAGGAGTGGTGTGCCAAGTCTTCATTTATTCACTCTAATTTAAGGTTTCGCGTGCCATTTTAACATTTTTAGACGGTCTCTTTCTATGTCTATAATATATAACTAAACTATGGTTGTATGTAAAGTAAATAAGGTTTTTAAAATGTTTAAGAAGCTTCATTTAAAATTAAATTAAAATGCAGAGCCCCCAGGACCAGTGGCCAAGACCCAGGCAGTGTTAATGCCATTGAAAATCAACTTGTGTCCCGCCTTCGGCACCCGTGCCATAGCTTGCCTACCCCTGTTCTAAACACATAATGCTTTAAACTGTGATGAAAGGGGGGATGTTAAACAAGACTGAACAGACTCAGCAGTGCCGCTGGAGTTTGTTACATGCAAACACAACACCTCCATCAGCATTTCATATTCTAAAATGAGTCAGCATTATTAACAAAGACTCTGGTGGAGAGGTCACAGGATTTCATAGCAGGGTTGGTGTGGGCCAGGGTTAGTTCAAGAACCTCAGGGTAGGTCTACAGAGCAGGTAAACACCTACCGCTGACTCAGGCTCCCGGGGCTCAGGCTATGGGCTGTATAATTGCAGTGTAGATGTCTGTGTTCTGGGTGAAGTCGTTAAACACCGACAGCTGGCACGTCTGTTAACTGCAGCGCAGACATACCCTTAGAGCGCAGTTGTGTGCTCTGTACCTGGCTCAAGCCCAGACTACTAGCCTCGTTCACCAGAAATAACCCTGAGGAAATTACACACTTCCTCATCTGCGGCAAGACAGTGGTGACAGATACAACTAAGGCGGGATACAGGCGAGAAGAACACACTTCTTGCGCCAATCCTGAATGCTGCTGCCCACATAGTCCCTCGGCCTGAAAGGGGCAACATGGGAGGACATTTCCATGCTGGAATTCCGGAGCCCCTTGAAGACCTGAGCCTGGAGGGTGTAGCACAGTGGGTTACAGCTTTTAAGGGAGTTAGATCCACAAAGGGACTGAGCATTACAATGCCTCAATCCTAGGTGCTCAGTGGCATTCACAGCCCTGAGCTAGGTGCCCAGGCATTGTATGGGAAGCGTTAGAGACCAAAGAAAGGGATTCTCAGAAGCCAGCAAGCCAAGCTAAGAGCTACCTAGGCTGTCTACACTATGGACCTTACAGCAGCACAGCTGTACCATCCCCCATGTAGCTGCTCTCCTGCCTGTGTAATTAAACCACCCCCAAAGAGCTGCATTAGCTATGTCAGCAGAATCACAGAATCATAGAATATCAGGGTTGGAAGAGACCTCAGGAGGTCATCTAGTCCAACCCCCTGCTCAAAGCAGGACCTAATCCCCCACTAAATCATCCCAGCCAGGGCTTTGTCAAGCCGGGCCTTAAAAACCTCTAAGGATGGAGATTCCACCACCTCCCTAGGTAAGAGAAGAGTCTCCCCTGCCCACATAGCGCTAGCTACACCAGCACTTTTGTCAGTGAAATTCCTGTCGGTTGGGGGGTGTTTTTTACACCTCTGACCAACAACATTTTACCAACCAAAGTGCTGGTGTGGACAAAGCCCTAAGCTAGCTGGAAATGCTGAGGAGAGGCATAAGCCCTACCAATCAAACTCCAGGCTGGGGCAAGGTGCCTCTCCGCCTCTGAGGATTCACAGCCATGAACCCTGTCCCAGAGCTAGCGCCTAACCCAGCCCATTCTCACAAAAAGCCACTGTGAGAGAGTGACTGACTCTGTGGCCCATGGGGAGGCCCTCATGCCAGATTGGAAGAGTCAGATTCAAGATCCTGAACTAAGAAATCTGTAATTGTTTATACAAAGTGGAACAGCTCTAACAGGAGAGAGACACCTGAGAATACCCAATAGCCTGGTAGTCAGGGCACCCACCTAGAATGTGGTTAGACCTAGACCCGATTCACATTTCTGTGCTAGAGCAGGTGGGGGATTCAAACCCAGGCCTCCCACATCCCAAGTAAGTGCCCTAACCATTGGTATAATGGGAGTGGGACACACCTGCCTACTCTTGCCTTGGCTGTCTTTTGTGCAGGTTAAGCATATTCTGAGTACACTTACTGGATGGGCCCGCAGGCAAGGTGGGGGTTTGCGGGGGTGGATGCCTCATCTGAGAATCCTACTGGGGTTTAAGTATGAGCCACGGGCCGAATAGTTCAGTGGGATCAGGAGTTAGCACATGCCCACCAGTGGAGACTATTATTGTATCTACTTCAATCAGTGCATCTAATCAAACTGTGATTTGTGGACATGCTGATGTACCTCACTCACCCTGATATGATGATAAACTTCACACTGAGCAGATTTCAAAGACATGACTTGGGAGAGATGCAGGAAATAAGTAATAAGTAACCAAGGCAAAAGTACCACAGCATGATTAGCTTATTGAAAGCATAATACGAGATATGATATGTAAACAATTTCTTTTGTTATGATTTGCTCTCTGCTTTTAAGATACCTTGTGCTAATAAGATCAAGAGTCTTAGACTGTAGCTTGGATATCTTCTCACAGGTCACCCCACAGACAGCAAAAGCTCTCAGTGCAAAAGGAGCAGGGTGAAGGAAAGGGTCTTCAGACTTCACCTCCCTTGGGTTCTCAGTCAGCAAGGCCTGGGCTAAAGGAGCCTTCTCCCAGAAGGGGCCAAGCAGGACTGCATCTCTTGTAGTTACAGGGGACAGATGCTGAAGGATCAGAAAGGCCCCGTACCTTTATAGAGGAGAAGGAAGCCGTTGTGCTTTCGATCAGAAATCACTAAGGCCCAGACCCGTAAAGGGAGTTAAGCACCTAAAGACCCTTGAGGATCTGGGTCTAGGACTCTGGTTGTCTCTCTTTGAACTCTAAGCCCTATTGACATGCAAGTTAAGTTTTTATTTTGAGAGACAACATGGGTGAGGTAATATCTTTTATTGGACCAACTTCTGTTGGAGAGAGAGACAAGCTTTCAAGCTACACTGAGCGCTCCAATATCCTGGGACCAACACGGCTCCAACACTGCAAACATACTTAGAAAGATTCATATAGTTAACATATGTTCTAAACTAGGGAAAAACGAGAATGGTAAGCAATGATTAACTGATAACAGGAGTGTCAGCGGAGTTTAAGTAATATATTAACAAACCACCTCCAGTCATTTCACTTGGGTACAATGATTCAGCACAACTAGCAGAATCTTTACACAACAGAGGCTGCTGAAGTTCATAGAAGGGACAAAGTGGGTCAGAGTTGTTTGAAGAAGCTCACACCAGCAGTTGCCTGCATTACACCTAGCTCAAGCCTGTACTACTTCAGTGTATGGGGAAAGCCATTTCCCTAGTTTCTACATAGAAATTTCATTTCCTCTCTGTAATATGATTCCAGGAATGTCTCCCTGAAGCCTCAACTGTCTGCTGACTCAGTGGTTGAGAGCTCTTTTTTTGGTTGAGAATATCACCAGGTGGAATCATCACGGGGTTCTGTGGTGTTACCTTCTAATTTTTAAGTTCTCAGCCATTTTTTGGCTATTTTTACACACACGACTTTGAAAGTGATGCAAGTGCGCCAGCATGGGCTTTCAGCTGCTAGTAGTTGCAATCTGACATCCCCTGTAGGGCACTTCCAGATACACTTCTAAGTGCAACATTGACATGCGTTCTGCACTGTCCTCTGCCCAGGGAGCAGGTGGGACGGGCCCCCCCATAGCAGCATGGCTCAGGAGAAGGCCATGCTGCCAGGATGAAGTGCTACATAGGATCATAGAATCTCAGGGTTGGAAGGGACCTCAGGAGGTCATCTAGTCCACCCCCCTGCTCAAAGCAGGGCCAATCCCCAGACAGATTTTTGCCCCAGATCCCTAAATGGGCCCCTCAAGGATTGAACTCACAGAGCATCATGAAGGGGACTCACCTATTTAACATCTCAACACAGGAAACTTGTAATTAGTCTCAGTCTAATAGATAGAGCCCGACAGTTTTGGCCAAAGTGAAATAACACAAAAATACAACAAAAAAACAACCTGTACTACAAAATAAAACTAAAAACTCCCCCTGCAATGGGGACTCCTGCAGCTCTTTTGCCACAGGGGGTGGGGCCTGCTTTCTGCTCCAGGAGCTGGGACCTGGCTCACAGGGTTGCTGAGCCACTTACTTATCATGACAGAAGGGTGGCCGGGCCGAACCAGAGTGGCACTGTAACCCCATGCATCAGGCTGGAGTGCCCAGAGCAGGGAGCCAGGCCCAGTCCCCATGGGACAGGTGCCACTGCTGTGGGGTGAGGGCAGGACGGGCTTACTCTGATTCCTCCACCCAGAGGTTTTCCACTCCCACCTGCCCCATACATCCCACCAGGGTCAGAAACACCCTCCCCTCCCCCCCCGGGCCTTCCACAATAACCAAAATAAAATGAAATGCCCAAAAAACACGATGACAAATTATAAAAAATAAAAAGAATTTCCTGGGTCTCTGACACTAGCTGCATGGATTTCATTTTGAAAAATGGCTAGTGATTTAGATGCCTTAATTTTGAAGCGGCTAACTTGAGCCCTCTTAAAAAGGCCTGGTTGTCAGAGGGTGGATGATCAGCACTTTCTGAAAATCAGGCCTCTTTGAGGTGTCACAAATTGGGCATCCAAAAATGGAGGTCCCCAAAGTAAGTTGCTTTTGAAAAATATAGGCCACGTGTTTTTCTCTAAACGGCATTAAAACGTACATTAATAGATGTAATGCAGAAAACATACCTGAGTAATTTGTAATGATTCCAGCAACATTTTGATCTAAAAAGAAATTACCTGAGATGATTTTTTCTTCTGACCACAATTGATGCCTCCAATGAAGACCATGTTCATAGAATCATAGAATCTCAGGGTTGGAAGGGACCACAGGAGGTATCTAGTCCCACCCCCTGCTCAAAGCAAAATGTTGGGCATCATCAGCCTGGGATACTCAAACACAAAATCATATCTCATCAGCCAAACAGAGGACTAAAAGCTCTAGGACGGTCAAATCTCTTGGAAAAAACTCAGACACTAGACTGTCAAACTGAGAATACGTAAGTGTGCAAATCAAGGACTCCCGTGACCCAAATAATAAGTTTATNCATGCCTGAGCAATACTTTTATACTCCTTCCTGGTTATTTGTTCAACCTTCCACTTCTTGTTGGACACTGAGTAGGAGAGTCTGGACACTGAGTAGCCTTATCCAAACTACAGGGAATTCCATGCAAAAAGTTGACAGAAGGGATGGAAAGATATTCAGCAACTATTGATCCACAAGGTAACACAGGATCTGTAAAGATGGCATCAAAATGAACCTCCTCAATGTATTTCACCAATTCTTAGTTTAGCAAAAAGTGCTTACAGATGACGAACATCATAGTACTAAAGTTGGTGAACCTTTCATGTGCTGTGAAAACTCTCTTCAGAATAGGTCCATCATCAAAAATATGATAACCAAAGGACTGGAAGTAGACATCCAAATCTTCCTGTGTGGGGGGCACTGGGTATGTTTTCACTGTGTAATACGGGGATGTTCTCATGAGTAAATTGGCTTCTGGCACAAAAACTACTATTTCGTGTCCCTTCAGCAGTAGCGGCGCCAGCTCTTCCGGCGCCCTAGGCGGCAGAAGGTCCCGCCCCCGAAATGCCGCCCTCAACAGTGGCGGCGGAAGGTCCCGCCCCCAAATTTCAACGGGCGGCCGGGGCGCAGGTGCCCCAAAAATAGCAGCACCCTAGGCGACCGCCTAGGTCGCCTAATGGGTTGCGCCGGCCCTGCCCTTCAGGCTGAGTTTCTCTAGCACCTCATGCTGAGCCAGTGATTTCCGGCCATAGGCATCACCAATAGCTTTCCACCTTCAGCAAGTCTGCAGAAGGCCAGAAAAAGAAGTAACCTAGAAACAACTGGACACTGCGACTGGGAGGAAGGAGCCATGTTCTTAGTAGTGTGTGTGTGTGGGGGGGAACTTCCATCACACAGGTACTGAACACTGATTTATACAAGTGAACTATGGTCACCAAAGCTTACTCCTTGCAAAGTTCTTAGGTTCAGACAAAGATCAGATTAACTAGGAGTTTGGCATCATAAAAATTAAGCAATGCTAACAGCTTCTGCAAAGGTAGAACTACTAAGTTATTTTGGTGGAATGCTACCACAGGACTTGCAATTTGGTTCCTAAGAATTAAATTTAAAATAATAAGTGTTCGCACAAAGTAGAAAAAGAGGATTGGGAACATTACTGGTGGCAGGGTGGGGAGGGAAGAGGGGAAGATTTATAGATACAGAGAACATAGAAGTTGCAGAGGATTCTTGTTGTAGTTTCTTTTCTTGACACTCTGACATCTGTGAGTAGGATCCTCTTCGCTCCAACAGCAAGTAAGGGCTGTATGCTTATGAAACTTATACTAGCAAACAGCAGATGGGAAAGAGGGAGTTTCCAGAGTCCATGGACAACATGCTAACGGAAATGCCAGCACCTTTCTCCAGCATGTGGGTGCTGCCCAGGGGACCAGTCCCTGTCATCTTTTGTGTCTACCTCTAGCTAGTAGGTTTAGTCTTTTTTGGCCAGTAACTGGTGTCCTCCTCGACATTTTCAAAGTGAAGTTATTGGACCAGATCCTCTCCAGGTGTAAACTGACTTCAGCAGAGCTACACTGATTTATGGCAGCTCAGGATCTCGTCCTTGTTTGTGATACCAGCTAATATTAAGGTGTCTTAGTTGAAATGAGAACCAGCAGCGCTTAGTGCTTAAAAGGAAAGGTGGTTTGAATCACTCTATAATCGCTTAATTAAAAGTACATTTAAGAAGAAAGAAAAATAGCTGCTGAAAAGCTATGGAAGTGTGTAATGAAGTGAAAGCAAAATCATTTTCTTCTTAACAAGATGCTTAATCCTTGCCAAACTGAAATCATTGGTATAATAATCCTATCTAGGATACAAAATTTCTAGTGGATTCAGGATCCTACCATGAGTACAACAAAAATAAAAGCTTTACCAACCTGAGATAATTCCTTCTGAGCGCAGTTGATGCCTCCAATTATAACAATGTTAGGCATCAGTGGTCTGGGATAGTCAATCACAAAGTCAAATCTCATCAGCCAAACAGATCCATGACTTAAAAGCTCAGTCACTGTTATCTCTCTCTGAAGAAATTCAGAGGCCAGTTTTGCATATGGCGCGTAAACAAAATCACAAAGGAGAATCTCCAATAAGCTGAATAACAGATTCTTCACACGCTGTGGAAATGTCATGTGGTCTGTATTGGTTGTCAATAGCCTTGGGACATAAGAAGGTGGGTTTGGACACTGAATAGCCTTATAGTCTAAACCACATGGAATTCCACGCAAGAAAAACACAGAGGGGATAGAAAGATACTCAGCTATGATCTGTCCACAGGGCATCATGGGATCTGTAAAGACAGCATCAAATTTGCTCCCTTCTAGATATCGGATCAACTCTTTGTTGTACAATAAATGTGTACAAGTGGATAAAAGCAGAGTGGAGGTGTTCTTCAGCCTTTCACGTAATCGAACAAATCTTTCCAGAAAAGGTCGTTCCTCAAAAACCTCTTCAGTAAAAGCCAGAAAATGTCCCTCCAGCTCTGCCTTTGTGAAAGGTACCGGATACGTTTTCATGACATAATTCTCGGATGCTTTTACGTGTACATTTATTTCAGGGGCAACAATGACTATCTCATGCCCTTTGTGCCTCAGCTCATCCAGCACGGCACGCATGCTGAGCCAGTGACTTCCATCCATCGGCACCACAAGCAGCCTCCCGCCATCAGCAAAGCTCAACAAGGCCAGGAAAACAAGCAGCACTGCACTGATCTGGGGGCTAGAGTGAAACCCAGGAGCCATCTCTGCAGCAGTGCGGTGGGTACTACAGAAACTAGCAAATTGCCAGTCAGACTCCATTTAGTAACTCCTGATACCTCTATCTTCTGACCTTTATCCCTACGTGCTATTCAAGTCAATGTTTACATAACGAGATCAAACACAAAGGTCTGGATTTGGCAGTAACGGCATCATGATAAACTTGATTAACCGAGGCCTTTTTCAACTGAAGTTACTCTCTGACTCTTATCACTCTAACCACTGAATCAAATCACGACCCTGGGGTGCATAACCTCTACACAGTTGCACAAACCATCTCTGCACTGGCCAGATGAACGGGTGCATAGTTCATTTGGTAGGTAAGGGGGGTGGTGCAGAAGAGAGGGATGAAGGAATCAGCTGTTGCTTTCAAAAGCAGTCAGCATGGGCTGACAATGGTAAAACTCCCCCCTGGCTTCACTGGAGATGGAGTTAGGCCAGCGCTGAGTGGCTAGGAAAATCTCCCCCTTTATATTCACGAGCTGTGGCACTTATTCACAGGCGTTCCTCAGGTTGCAAGCAGCTCCCTCTAGAACTTAGCTTTCTCTCTCCCCGATGATGGGCCTCCCAAAGGCCTCAGTAACAACCTGCCCCGCTGCTCCTGAGAGGTGGAGAGAAAAGGTAGGGAAGGAACGAGTTCCCATCTGTCCGTGGGAGGAGTTGCAAGGTATGGGTGTCCGATACTCTGCACTTGGCCTCTGATCCCCAGAGGGAGGGGTTCTTAATGGACCTGTTTGCTGCACCTCGGCTTAGGGCTCTGTTTCAGAGCTCTCAATCAGGGATACTGCTTTGTACTGCGTGGGCTATTCCATCCCCCTGGCTAGAGGCTCAAACTCAGACTAGACTTTGTACAAACACGTATACAAACATGGGGCTAGGAATCAAGGGGTTCTCTTGCTTATGGCAAGGAAGCGAACTAAACACTGAACACGGCCTGGTCACTTCTTCTGACACAGAAGATGAATGCAGCAGTTTAAAACAAGAATTTGCACTTACTCTTACGCAACAAAGCAGTGAGACCTCTGTGGTTATTCCCCACTATCAGCGCTACAATGCAGATCCCAAAGCTGCAGAATCAGACACAAAGCTGTTGTAGTGACTAGTAATAAGACTCTCAGAATCCGAGTATAAGGCATTTTTCATTTCCATTTTTCTTGACTGAGGTTAGTTCCTTAGATAGGTCAAATATTGGAGATTATTGAAATCTATTGTTTTAAAAATAACAGATGCCGTAAGTGTGTTTTTGAGATACAAGGAGACTTAGAGCTGTGTGTAATCAGCATGTTGATGACACCATAATGCACCCCACCCCACTATTTCCCCAAGCAGCCTCAGATATTGAACTGAAGGGTCGATGGAAAGGACCACTGCAGTGTCACCTAGGAGAGAGCCTCTTGGACAGATGAACCCAACACTATACTCTGGTCCTCTCATCGGAAGAAGAATGATGCTACTCAACTGGAATTCCATATACCACAACCTTGTCAACAGTATATCATGGTCAAAGGCAGATGGCAGATCTGAAAGAATTGGCATAAATACTGGGGCTTTGTCCATCACCAAGAGGAAATGATTGGTCAATGAAGCCTGTACAATACATGTGCCTATTCCAGTCGAAAACCAGAATGAAAGGAGCTCAGAAAAGCTGAGCACTCCAGAGAATGCTTGAGCTGTCTCAGAATGACTCTCTCAATACTATCCCCCCCGCCTAAAAAAAAATGTGTATAAGTGGATAAAACCAAAACGGAGAAAAGAAAAACTCAGAATGGATGGAAAGATACTCAGCTATTACTTGCCCACAGCATAAGCAGTGGAACCATAAAGGCAGCATAAAATTTACTCCTGTAAAGGTATTTGATGATTTTTGTTGTGCACTAATATGTACAAGTGGATAAAAGCAGAGCAGAGGGGGGGGAGGGGTTCTTCATTCTTTCATATGTTCTAACAAAGCTTTCTAAAAACGGTTGTTCCTCAAAACCCCCCGAGTCAGTGAGTGATATTGTGCAACCAGCTCTTCCTTTATGAAAGGTACCGGAAACTTTTTCATGGTCATATTCTCTGATGCTTTTATGTGCATATTTATTTCAGGTGCAACAATGACTACTTCGTGTTCTTTCTTCCTGCATGCTTGTTGAGACAGCACAACTCTGCAAGGAGGCCAGGAAAAGAAGCAGCACTTCAGCAGCTGTGCAAGAAGATTGAAACATTTCTCCGTAAATATCCCTCATGTACAACAAAGTCAAGTTTTATACCTAATCCCATGCCCTTTGGTACAACTCCTGCCTGCTCACTGTATATCCTGTTACAATTTCCAGTCAATATGTAAGCTTATAACATGCCCACATTTAACAACAAGCCAAAGTTAGAGGAACATGTGATCGGGTAGCTGGCCCCTGCGGCCAGGTACCCAGCCTACCTGTGACAGGCTCTGCTAAGGAGAATGAGCCAATCGAGATCCACCTGTGAGTTATTTACCTAGGTGACTGGGTGGCCATTCATTAGTTAAGGAACACCTGGGTCAAAAAGGCTATGAGGGCTCCATCAGAAAGCCCCAGAACAGAGGAAGCTCCTGGTGGGGAGCGACATCTCAGGGGAGCTCGTGAGGAAGCTACTGGCAGTGGTGTCTCCCTGAAGAGCACAGGCCCAGAGAGAAGGAACAGGCCCAGAGAGAGAGTGCTCCCAGGCAAGGGACCAGTGCAGCCCAGGAAACAAACTGGGCACGGGACCTTGTGAGGAACTACTATGGGCTCAGCAAAGAGTGACACACCATCAGGGGAAGAGTGGCATCTGGCCAAAGGCCCAGCAGAGGCCCAAGTTCCAGGCAACGAGCTCAGCCTGCAAGTGCCCCGTGGCTACAGGGGTGGAGAGTTTCTGGTGGAGCAGCTGCCTGAAGCTGTTGGTTGTTTTTGCATTGTCCTTTTCTGATCAATAAATGAGACCCTCTGAAAAGCGCACGTTTTAATACTAGGAAGCCCTGCTTGATACCCCAGATGAGGGGAAACTGAGGCAGGGTCTCATCTGTGGAGCCACATCTGGCCGCAAGGGAACATGCAGGGTGTGACCTCCGTGTCAGTACAGAACACTTAACCGCTTTCCCAGTCTGTGTACACTCCGGCCTACTGCCTTCTCCAGCCATGTCACTGAGGTAGAACCGCCCACCTTCTAAATGCCTCCCCAGACCCTACAAAGGAGTCCCAAGGAATTAAACGTCTCCCTGTGTTGGCTGCCCTCCCTGACTCGTGCAGGTTCCCATCTTCCAGTCCCCATGCAGGGGACTAGGAAGTGAAGTTGAGGGCTGCCCTGACCTCTTCTCCAGGCTTCAATTGCTTCCCAGCCTCTTGCAAGAGTCCGGGAATAGAAGAATGGGTTTTCTGTACTTATGTAGGCTCCGTGGAGTGAAGAGGAATCTTGTTTGGAAGTTGCTCCCCCAATCCCACGCCAGGGCTTCAGGAAAGAAGGAGGAAGGACCCTTGTTTTGGTCCCAACTCAAAACTGGAGCTGGTTGGCAAATTACTTTTCCGCCAGAAAATTACAATGACAACACAATTGTTCAGATTTTCATTGAAAAAAGGAAAGGCGTGAAACCCAAACATTTTTGCCTGAAAGCCAAAACAAATTCATTTTTCAGTTGCAGAAAATGGAACATTTTTTCAGTTTTTAGTTTTACAAAAATCTGAGAATTTTCAACAACAAATGGAAACATTTTTGCAAAAATGTTCCGTTTGTTGAAGAGTCTCTGCAGCTGGCAAACACCGTCCTGTAGAGCCGAGGGAAGAGAATGCTGTGGGGATGCCGCAGAGCAGTGACTGAGGATGAGGTAATCATGCTAGTGAACAAGACTGGAAGTGAAACTGATCATACACAAAGTGTCGTCAAACGCAGCTACAGCAGTCCTTTACTACTAATGAAATGATACTGATTTATACCAGTGGCAGAATCTCTCATTCCCACTTAGTGACCTAGCTTTTCAAGTGACCCATTCACGGGATCAACAAAAACTTGCTCCTTAACCCAGGTGGTAATTTAAAAAGGGTGAAGCAGAATTGTACTCAGTATGTTTGGGACAGGTGACAGTCTAATAGGAGGTTCTCCTGTTACAGGTTTCACTCCGCTCATTGGATTCAAAATAAGACTAGGCTTAGCAAAAGCCTTGAAGCGTGTGAACTGTGCTGGATCTTGCTGAAATAAGGTACTTAAACACATAGCATGTCTGTTACAATTTATGAACCCATGCTCCTATTACAAACAGCAGTTCAAACACTGGGCTAAATCCTTTTTCCATTCAGTGGAAAATCTCCTATTGAGTTCAAGGTGGACCAGGATTTGACCATTATTTTCAAAGATAGTACACATTATAAAAGCTATCTTGGTGATAACAGGCCACAATTGTTCCCACTCAACATGTTAGTTGCAGTGAAGTTGGAGTCATCAGCAGGACCAGATTAACCCATTGCTGGGCCATAGGCAAACATACACTCCTGGGCCCCTGCTTTCTAATATGAATAATAACAAACAGCTAATAAATGAAAAGAAAGGGAAAAATACACTTCAATTATGTTCCCTCCCATTCAGGTCACTGCAGTAATTCCTGTCTCAGCCTGGTTACTTTCTGCTGTTAGAGAAGGAAGTGGTTTCTTTACCCACTGTCCTTCTCTTTCCTTGGCTCTGCTGGGAATGGCAAAGTGAGTCCCAGTTGTGTGTGAGAACTCTCTTTTCCCCCTCATCCACTGGTGTGGATTTGCATGCAGATTGAAAGTACTTCACTCACTTGACTGGGTGGCTTTGCAACCTAGTTCATAGTGGGGGTTGCAACACCACTGATATTTGGCCTGGCTGCCCCTCAGTCATGTAAAAAAAAAAAAAAAAAAAAAAATCAAACACATCCCCCCCCAATATATCCCCATGAAATTGGGCCCCAGGCACATGCCTAGTTTGCCTTTGCATTAATCCAGCCCTGGTCACCACATGCCGCTGTTGCACATAGTCTTAGAAGTTCTTTTTCTTAGTGAATGAGCAGTAGCCACTCTTGGAAGAATTTGTGTATTATGGCTAGTTTTGTTATGCAGTTTCATTTTGGAGAAGCTGTTGCAAACAGCAAGAAACTTTGCACTCTGCCTTAATGTCTCTAAGTAGAGGCTGTTTTTGAGGTAAGAGTTGCTCCCTGGGAACCAGGCATTAGTGTTTTGGTGGAGATTACTAAAAGAGGGATTTGTCTGCTGGATGTTTATGACAACTTCGGTTCCAGGACTGGTGAATATACTATGAATAAACCAATTACACTAAGAAAATACCCGGACTCGACATCACTAATTTCTCATCCAATGAGAAACCAGTATGCAAAACCTCAACATCTGATACCACCGAGCGGAGGGTGACAATATAAAATACAGTGTGCTTGCCTTGTTAAAGTTGTAGAAGAGGTTTCCTTGCCGTTTTTTTGGTATGAAGTCATCTAGAGTAATAATGCTGTTGACAATGCTGCTCTACTGTCTACTGGTTTTACAGGTTTGAAATAATCTTTGTTGTATGTTGAAAATAGTTATAAAATGTGCCATTCTCAGGGAGAGGAGTGGAAAGTTGGATAAAATGTATTTTTCTTTACACTGTGAAGTTTCCGGATTTGACAAAAACTGATAAACAATGGGCAGATAGCTCTAAATATGAGGGACTCCCATGTAGCTATAATTGTTGGACAAATGCTTAACAAATTGTTGGACTCTGTGATTTACACATATTATTGTGGTCTGGTGAAGTTCTGGGAGGGATTGTATTTCAAGACGCATAACCCCTGGAGCTCCCAGGCACTAGGGAAAGTATAGACTCTGCCCCTGAATTCTAAAAAACTACCTACTAGAGGTGATGAAGCAGATCCATTTGTTGTTTGCAATCTGATCACAGCAAGGAGATTAGTTACATGCTCAACAACGCCAGGAGAGGGGTATCAAAAAGCCACACTGATCTGGGGTCCTGCTTCCAACTGCTTTTTATTTGGTAGAAAAGTTGCTGGAATAATGTTAGCTGTAGTTGGATTTGTAACAAAAGTTATTAAAAGAATAGGAGTACTTGTGGCACCTTAGAGACTAACAAATTTATTGTAGCATAAGCTTTCGTGGGCTACAGCTCCCTTCATCGGATGCATGTAGTGGAAAATACAGAAGGAAGATATATATATATATATATACACACACACACACACGAAACAATGGATGTTACCATACACATTATAAGGAGAGTGATCAGTTGTCAGCAGGAGAGAAAAATAAGTCTTTGTGGTGGTAATGAAAATGGCCCATTTCCTGCACTTGACAAGGAGATATAAGGAACTGTAGGGGGGGCGGGGGGG
>QXTE01000330.1:677447-730977 GCA_003942145.1 Platysternon megacephalum | reverse complement strand
GCAGCAGGGGGCTCTGGGCAGGGGGTTGGGGTGCAGGAAGGGTGCGGGGTGCAGCAGGGTGCTCTGGGCAGGGGGTTGGGGTGCAGGAAGGGTGCAGGGTGCAGCAGGGGGCTCTGGGCAGGGGGTTGGGGTGCAGGAAGGGTGTGTCGGGGCTCAGGGCAGGGAGTTGGGTGCAGGAGGGGTGTGGCAGGGGGCTCAGGGCAGGGAGTTGGGGTGCAGGAGGGGTGTGGCAGGGGGCTCAGGGCAGGGAGTTGGGGTGCAGGAGAGATGCAGGGTGCAGCAGGGGGCTCAGGGAAGGGGTTGTGGTGCAGGAGAGATGCAGGGTGCAGCAGGGGGCTCAGGGAAGGGGTTGGGGTGCAGGAGAGATGCAGGGTGCAGCAGGGGGCTCAGGGAAGGGGTTGTGGTGCAGGAGAGATGCAGGGTGCAGCAGGGGGCTCAGGGAAGGGGTTGGGGTGCAGGAGAGATGCAGGGTGCAGCAGGGGGCTCAGGGAAGGGGTTGGGGTGCAGGAGGGGTGTGGCAGGGGGCTCAGGGCAGGGGGTTGGGGTACAGGAGGGGTGTGGCAAGGGGCTCAGGGCAGGGAGTTGGGGTGCAGGAGAGATGCAGGGTGCAGCAGGGGGCTCAGGGAAGGGGTTGGGGTGCAGGGTGCAGGAGGGGTTTGGGCTCTGGGGTGGCAGCGGTGCGCACTGGGGCCAGGGAACGGGGAACCGCGGCCAATGGGAGCTTCGGGGAAGTACCCACAGGCAAGAGCAGAGCACGGAGCCCTCTGCCCCCCTCCCCCAGGTGCTGCAGGGACACGGTGCCGGCCGCTTCAGGGAGTGGTGCGGGGCCTGCGGCGCCACGGGGGTGGCAATCCTGCGGGCCAGATCCAAAGCCCTGAGGGGCCGGATCTGGCCCGTGGGCCGTAGTTTGCCCACCCCGCTGTACACTATGTGGAAAAGTTAATGTTGGTGCCTTATCTTATCTATGCTTTCTTCCTGAGCATATATGTTTTCTTCTATAATCTGTGAAACTCAGCCACATACCTGAGGTAGGTTTTTCCCCTCCTCACAGTTTATACCTCCTATGAATACCATGTTGGGCATCACTGGTTTGGGATACTCAAACACGAAATCGTATCTCAGTAGCCATATGGAGCCATTTCTGTAAAGTGTTGGTAAGTGCACATCTCTCCTGAGAAGCTTTGAAGCAATGTCTTGGTATTTGGTATACAAATCCTTAAACAGTGGTGTCTCTAAAGTGCTAACAAATAGGTTCAGCACTCGCTGGGTAAATGTCATGTGGTCTGTGTAGCTGGTATAGCATCTTGGGACATAAGAAACAGGGTCTGGACATTTAGTCATTGCATGCTCTAAATTGCAGGGAAATCCACGAAAGAAGTACACGGAAGGGATGGATAGATACTCTGCCAGGATCACCCCACATGGCAAGGCGGGGTCTGTGAAGAGCACATCAAATTTACTCTCTTCCAAGTATCGTATGATTTCTCTGTTCTGCAGCAGGCTGGCACAGTTGTAGAAGAACAAGTCCATTACAAACATGGTGCTGCTGTATGTTTCTATGATCATAGTAGGGAAGGAGACCTCATCAAAGGCCTGGTTAGCAAACAAATGAAGACGACGGTCTAGCTCTTCCTGGGTGTAAGGCACAGCATACGTTTTCCTTGTGTAATGCTCTGATTCTTTCAAGCGCAAATTAACTTCTGGAGAAAGTACTACTATTTCATGCCCTTTCTCACTGAGCTTCTCCACCACTGCATGCATGCTGAGCCAGTGACTTCCATCCTGAGGGATCACCAGCAGCCGCCCACCTTCCACAAACCCCAAAGACACTAAGAAAAGAAAATACCCTGCAGCAAACTGGTAAAGTCTGGCAATGACTGGAGCCATCTGAAAGCTGGAAGCAGATGCTTTGACTCGGCAGATGTTAGAAACCACTTTTTATAGGTGAACTAACACCGCCCAGACTTTAGCACTGCTTGCAACCTTTTTGAACTTACAGTCTCATTTATTTTTAAACTCTGCGGCGTTGGCAAAAGAAAACCTTTCCACCTCTAATGGAAAATTCAACCTTTGGATCTGTAGGCGCCATTTTCATTCAAGAAGAATGTCTTTGATTTACTCATTAACTTAACGTCCATTTCTCTGCTGAGTCCCTGGCCCAGTGCTGTGTTTTAAGGAGCACTCAATGGAATAGAGGGGACGCTCTTCGTCCCATAATGATCCAGCATTTTAAATTTACCAGCACAAACCTGAAACAGATCACTTATTTATGCAGAAAATGTTCAAGAGGGACAGAGAAGGAGCTATTTGGAATTATGGGCAATTATTCAGCAGTCCTAATAAAGAGGAGACAGAACTGAGTGCACTGGGAAGAGGCTGCTTTCCCCCTCTTTTGATGGAAATGGATCTATATTTTTAGATTGGATAAGAAATAGGGGATCTTTGCTCTTTGCCTTGAATTAAAAGGCTAAGGTACGAAGTACTCATTGTGACACTGCACCCCATATTCTTCATAGTGATATTATTAGGTCACCTAATGCGCTAGCATTTGGGGGGCAGCATTTCGGGTCCTTTGGCGGCAACCACGGTGACCGGATCTTCGGCCACCCCGGTCGTCGTCGGCATTTAGGCGGAGGGAGCTGGGGCACGGGGGCACGGGGAGGGCCGCCTGCAGCAAGTAAGGGGGGGGGGGCGGAGAGCTGCCACAGGGCTCGGGGAGGAGGCGGAGCAGAGGTGGGCTGGGGCGGGGGGCGGCCGCACGGCTCCCCGGGCCGGGGGGAGCTGCCGTGGGGGGGAGGGGCGCCCAGGGCAGCAGGGGGGAGGAACGCCGAGGGGGGGCAGGTAATAGCGGGGGACTGGGAGGGCCCCGGACGGGGGCGGGGGGGGGGCGCCGCGGGCGCGGCGCGGGGGGGGGAGGGGCGGGGGGGCGCGCAAGGTGGAAGTTTCACCTAGGGCGCGAAACATCCTTGCACCCACCCTGATTATGCTATCGTTATAGTATAATTATGATGCATTTTATGCAAGATAAGTCATGTGAGGTGTCATTGGGAAAGTTATGATTTTCTGAATATGATTATCCTATTTGTGTGCATGTATCAGTTTTGTATCTGAAGTTATGAATACTGCCTATGTATCTGTATTTCAAATGTAGTTACTCCTGGGTAACGCCCACTAGACAAGATGCTTCCAGTCTAGATAGCTGGGTGGGAAGGGCCTATTCAGAGCAATGGGCCATTAGGAAAAAGCAATAGGCCTTAGAAGAAGCTTATCTCGCACCTGGAGAGCCTTCCTGAGAACACTCCAGACAGCTTCCGAGTAATGGCTGCTATGACTCTACAAGGCCATGTGATCAGACCACATGAGGCTGGACTCCATCTTGGGATGTCAGTATTTTTCCACAGACTGGTCTGGGAACCAATCTTTGAAACAAAGTTATATAGCAAAGTTTGGGGGGGGGGGAGGGATAGCTCAGTGGTTTGAGCATTGGCCTGCTAAACCCAGGGTTGTGAGTTCAATCCTTGAGGGGGCCACTTAGGGATCTGGGGCAAAATTGGTCCTGCTAGTGAAGGCGGGGGGCTGGACTCAATGACCCTTCGGGGTCCCTTCCAGCTCTATGAGATAGGTATATCTCCATATAGCAAAAGCTATGTAAGGCGGGGAGTGGCATCATGTGGTGTACTTTGCTCCCCACAGAAGGAGTCTTCTGGAAACACCTGAGGAACAAAGACTGAACTGGGGGAAGTGCTGGACCCAGGCTAAAGGGATTTCTAGCCTGTAAATGAAACACCCGGGGATTCCAATCTGTAAGGCAAGTGCAACTTGCCTCTTAAGAATCTGCAGCCTGCTTGTATCATCTCTTAGGGTAGTTATGAATGAGCAGATTCTCAATCTCTTTAGTATATTAAGCTTAGTTTGCATTTTTGTTTATTTGCTAGGTAAACTGCTTTGATCTGTTTGCTAGCCCTTATAATCACGTAAAATCTATCTTTTGTAGTTAATAAACTTGTTTTTGCTTTATCTAAACCAGTGAATTGGAGTGAAGTGTGTGGGAATCATAACTCAGGGGCAAAGGCTGTTGCATATTCCTCTCCACATTGAGGGAGGGGGCGAATTTGATGAGCTTACGCTGTACAGTTCCCTGTGCAGCGCAAGATGGTACAGTTTTTGGTTTATACTCGAGAGAGGGTGCGTGCCTGGAAAGCTGGGAAATTGGCTGCTGTCTGCTGCATGTATTTGAATAGCTTGAGTGAAGCTGCTCTCTCAGGTAGGTCAGTTTGGGTATGTGGCGCCACCTGCTGTCGTGCTGGGTGATAACAGGGCCTGCCTGTGTCCCCAAGCAGCATGAGCAGGGCCAACCTAACTGAATGGTTAGAGGGGCCCAGCGGTTCCCACAGCTCCCAGACTGCACCCCAGGGGTGACAACCCATCCCACTCATGTCAACACTTTGTAGAATGAAAAGAATAAACAGGCTGCCAAATGCAGATTATCCTTTCAAATTTCCCTTTGCATTTGAAAGGCCACAGTTGGCCTGAGACTCTCAAACGCAAAGTGCTATCTCTACAATCACACAAAGCAGAGCTTTGTTTAAATCACTTCAGAAGGAGCCATTTGTTCAAACTTTATCTAAGTCCTTAAAAAGGAACTGTTCTTCGGCACAGACTCATACATTCAGCACGTAGGTTCAGTAGGTAGATACCATGTTGGATGTATGGCTAGTGCGATACCTCAGCACATTAGAGGCACACAGGGTTTCTGTTTAGTGCAAGAGAGAGAGGAGGGCTGTCAGGGAGACTGGTTAAGACCCTGGTGTAGACTAAATGAGTCTAGATGCTGAAAGGCAAAAGAGGCCCAGGATTTGTATATTGTGACAGGGTGGGGCCAGATGGCTACAGGAGAGTGATAGAAGGCAGATATATTAGCCCCAGATTAAGCAGGTCCCTTTCCCCTGGGTAAGGTAACAGGGGCAGTTCCAGAACAATCAGGAACTTGCTGGAACCAATTAAGGCAGGCAGGCTAATTAGGACACCTGGTTTAGAAAGGACCTCACTTCAGTCAGTGAGGGGCGCACAAGGAGCTGAGAGGGCGTGCTGCTGGAGGACTGAGGAGTACAAACACTATTTGGCATCAGGAGGAAGGTCCTGTGGTGAGGATACAGAAGGTGTTGGGAGGAGGCCATAGGGAAGTAGCCCAGGGAATTGTAGCTGTCACACAGCTGTTACAAGAAACACTGTAGACAACTGCGATCCACAGGGCCCTGGCCTGGAACCCGGAGTAGAGGGCGGGCCCGGGTTCCGCCCATCCCCCTGTTGGATATAAGAGGAGTTGACCTGGACTGTGGGTCCCACCAGAGGGGAAGGTCCCTGGCCTGTCTCCCGACCCACTAAGTGGATCAGCAGAGACTGCGGGGATTGTTCTCCTCCCTTTCCCCAGGCTGGCCAGTGATGAGGTGAGCTGAGTGAACGGCAGGTTTGAGCAACTAGCAAAAGTGGCCAAACTGAGGGCTGCTGTGAATCTCTGAGGTGAGCAAATCCGCCAATAAGTGCAGAACCCACCCAAGGCAGAGGAAGAACTTTGTCACACTATGCACTGCCTATGCTTTAAACCGGAGGGAAATCTAGAAATGGAGTACGCTGATGAAGTGAGACTGTAGGGGAGTGGACTCACCCCTGCGGCGCCTCCTGCTGGTCGTCCAGGGAATTAGCTCTCCCAGCGTCTGGAGCACCCCCTGCAGGCTGGTGATCTGCTTGGCACTGGCCCGTGTCCCTCCCAGGACCCCAGTACCCCTTTCTCTGGGTCTCCCCCTCCCAGGGGAACCCCCACCCACTATCCCCACCTTGCCTCAGTCATAGGCTACTGCCAGTCACCAACTAGCCCCCGCGCCCTAGGGCAGACTGCAGTGTCAGCCACTCATCACAGGCAAAGGTTGGGTTTGGACCTGCTGCCTTGGCCTACCCCTGGGCTGCCCTCTGCAACCCCCAGTACCTCTTGGCCTTTCCTAGGCCGCAGCCTGGGGCTTTCCAGGCTAGAGCTCCCCGGCTCCTCTGCCTTTCCCCAGCCCTGCCTCACTCTAGGCACCCTGAGCTTCCCAGCAGCCAGGCCCTTCTCTCTCTGAAGGCAGAGAGAGACTCCTCTGGGCTTCTGGCTCACAGCCTCTTATATAGGGCCAGCTGAGGCCTGATTGGGGTGTGGCCCAGCTGCGGCTGCTTCCCCAATCAGCCTAGCAGCTTTTAGAGCTGCAGCCCTTGCCAGGGCTGTTCTAAGCCCCTCAGGGCACGAGCGGGTGACCATCCTGCTACAGAGACACTGCAAAAAATCACCCTACAGAGCAATGCTACAGCTATGTGAAGTCCTTCAAAGTTACTCTCTGCAAAGTGAGGAGCAATTTCTGTTACAGTTGTCAAAAATAACAATGGGCAAGATCCTCTCCTGCAGACAAGCTGTGCTGGGTGCCAGCTGAGGAGCTACTGTGAGGGTATGACTGGACTGTAATGACTGGGTGACTGCCTCGAGCTGACAGACCTGAGCTAGCTTAAACCTAGCCAGCTTGGGTTCCGGAGAAGTGCAGTTGCAGCAGCATGAGACACGGTAATGCCAGGGTACAAAATATAGGGGAATAACAGAGTAGGTCGTGCTGGTGGGGAAGAGGCACTGTATGTTTTAAAAAAAACCCAAAACATTGTCAGATAAGGTGAAAAATCTTGAATGAATCAAACTGTATCACAGAATCTCTATGTCTAGAAATTCCATGCATGAATAACAAGAATATAGCAGTAGGAATATACAACCAACCACTTGGCCAGGATAGTGACAGTGTTTGTGAAGTACAAAGGGAAGTTAGAAGAGCTACAAAATCAGCAAATGCAATAATAATGGGTCATTTCAACTACGGTCATGTTGACTGGATAAATGTCACGTCAGGGTGTGATGCAGGGGTAACATTTCTAGACACCATTAATAACTGCTTCTGGGAGAGCTAGTCCAGGAACCCACAAGGGGGAGGCAATTCTTAGGCGGAGTGCAGGATCTGCTCCAAGAGGCAACTATAGCTGCATTGCTTGAAAATAGTGACCCTAATGCAATTAAATTTAACAACCTTGTAGCGGGGAAAATACCAACAAACCCCACCAGAGTACCATTTAATTTAAAAAAAGGAGATCCACATGTGAATGAGGATGCTAGTTAAGTGGAAATTAAAAAGAGCAGACCCCAGGGTAAAATACCTGCAAGCAATATGGAGACTACTTAAAAAACACCAAAATAGAGGCTCTGACTAAATGCAGACCCCAAATCAAAAGAGATGGTAGGAGGACCAAAAGAGTGCCACCATGGCTAAACAGGAGACTAATGGAGGCCATTAACGGAAAAAAGGCATCCTTTAAATTTTGGAAGTTGAATCCTAATAAGGAAAATAGGAAGGCGCATACATTCTGGCAAGTCCAATGTAAAAGTATATGAAGGCAGGCCTTCTGAACTTCTGTCTTGGAACTTGCAAAAGATCCAAAAACTAACAGTAAAAATATCTTTGAAGACTGTCAGAGTTAGGAAAGCCTGCCAAACAGGTAGTGGGGCCACTAGAGGGTAAAGGTGTTAAAGGAGCAGTCAAGGAAAACAAGGCCATTGTGGAATAGCTAACTGAATTCTTTGCATCAATCTTTACTGCAGATGATGTGGAGGAGATACTCATATCCGAGCTATTCTTTCTGGATGACAGATCCTGCAGTACTGTCCTCAGCTGATGTGTCAGTAGAAGAGGTTTTAGAATAAACATATCAATTAACATATGGATAAGGGTGATCCAGTTGATACAGAAAGCCTTTGACAAAGTCCCTCGCCAAGGGCTCTTAAGGAAACTAAGTAGACATAGGATAAAGGGAAGGTCCTCTCATGGATCAGTGACTGGTTGAAAGATAGAAAACAAAGCATAGGAATAAATGGTCAGTTTTCACAAAGGAGAGAGGTGGTGGTGGTGTGTGGGGGGGTCCCTTAAGGAACTGTACAGGGTCCGGTGCTGTTCAACCTATTCATTAATGATGTGGAACAAGGGGTGAACAGTGAAATGGCAAAGTTTGCAGGAGACACAAAATTATTCAAGATAGTTAAGTCCAAAGCAGACTGTGGAATTAGAGTGCGTGACGCTGGCAGATCAGATGCCAACTCATACAAAGGCCCCTAGGCCTCACTGAACACTTACAAATGCATAGCTGGAAACCAGTCTGACTCACCTGTGTGTCAATACTATTAAAATAGATGTTAGAGTTATAAGAATGTGTTTAGAGTTTGAACTTTATGAAATGCTAGTGAGTTGCTGCCTGCATTAATCTCACTTATAATATCTGTATCCCATGTTATAAGGTAATAGTTAAGTGTTTTGCTCTGTAACTATGAAAGTGTTTGCTATGAAACTGTAAACCCGCCCAGTCAGGAGAGAAGCATTACTGAGTGTGAAATACTAGTTTATCACAAGAGGTGTCATCTCCTTCCCAACAAAAGAAGGCTTATAGACACCAGACAAACCAGTGTGGCACATCAATGAACAAAAGACTTTGTTGATTGCTTCCCCCATACCCATAAAGAGGGGAATGCACAAACTCTGCATCACATCACATCACATCACACCTTGAACTCTGGGGGAAGGGGAACTGAATATTATGACTTTTGGTGTAAGGGGCCATCTATCACAAAGGCAGGTTGGTGGCAAGATAGACTGGAGTGCCCAAGGGGACTGTCTGTGACTCCATGGTTAGACTGTCCTAGCATTTGAGGAGTTCACACTTGATACTTGGTTGGTGAAACCTAAGTACAGAACTCACAATCAGCTTGGGGTTTGTGTCCTGGTGTGTAACAAACTGTGTCTGGTACTCATGATTGTGAGCCACAGTCTAGACACTCTGAGAGTGACCTCACAAAACTGGGTGACTGGGCAAAAAAAAAAGGCAAATGAAAGTCAACACAGATAATTGCAAAGAAGTGCACATTTGGGAAAAATATCTAAATGATACATATACAATTATGGTTTATAAGCTACCTGTTATCACCCAAGAAAGAGATCTTGGGGTCTCTGTAGATAGCTCTCTGAAAATTTCCACTCAATGCACAGCATCGGTCAAAAAGGCTAATAGTGTGCTAGAAACTATTAGGAAAAGGTTAGAAAATAGGACAGAAAATATATATAAATCCATGGTGCGTCCAAACCTTGAATACTGCATGCAGTTCTGGTCACCCCATCTCAAAAAGGATTAGTGGAACTAGAAGAGGTTCAGAGAGGGGCAACAAAGATGATCAAGTGTATGAAACGGCTTCCATTAGCGGAGATATTAAAAAGATTAGGGTTGTTCAGCTTAGGAAAGAAATGACTAAGGGGGGATAAGATAGAGGTCTATAAAATCATGACTGGTGTAGAAAAAGTGAATCAAGAAATGTTATTTACCCATTTCCCACAATACAAAAACCAGGGGTCGTGCAATCAAGTTAATAGGCAGCAGGTTTAACGCAAAGAGGAGGAGGTACTTTTCGACACAACGCACAAGTAAGCTGTGGAGCTCATTCCCATGGAATGTTGTGAAGGCCAAAAGTATAACTGGGTTCACAAAGGAACTGGATAAGTTCATGGAGAATAGGTCCATCAATGGCTTTTAGCCAAGATGGTCAGATTCAACCCCATGCTAAGGGCAACCCTAGCCCTCTGACTACCAGAAGCCGAGAGTGGAAGACGGGTGGATCACTCAATAATTGCCCTATTCTGTTCACTCTCCCTGAAGCTCAAGAATGGCCCAATGTCAGAGACAGGATACTGGGCAAGGTGGACCATTGGGCTGATGCTGTATGGTAGCTCTTATGTGCTTGTGTGTTCTTTAGGTAGCAAATGCATAAGGATGCAGAAGAACCTCTTCCTGTGTTTAAGGCATTGTATACATTTCCCTACTATGCTGCTTAGATTTCTCCAAGAGAAAACCGGTACCTAGTATAACAAGAACTATTTCCAATTGAGTTCATTCTGTTCGTGCTGAGCTGGGACATCCATTCTGAAGTGTCAACAGTACACAGAATGAAGGAAGGAGAAACCCTGTCCCACACAGGAAAGTAGGCTAAAACCCTGAGACTATCCATTTATCTTTCTAAATATTTATCCTGTGTCGCTTACCTTTCTGCCAAAGAGACGCTTGAAATCAACATTTGATTGCCAAAAGCTGAAACACAACTGGCTTTTCACGTATGAGATTTAAAGCTTTTTCAGTCCTCTGACTTGTGCCCAAAATAAAGCTTCTCCACTCTGCAGTGTTATCTGTATTCCCCTCTGCTTGTTTTTTTTTGTCCCTATCCACAGTGCTTTGTCTGAATTGCATAACCCCACTGACCTTTCCCCTGCTCTGACTTTATCTGAGTCATTCCAAATCAGCATATGTACCATCACCTGCCTGGGTGATTCCTCCACCAGGTCACTGCCTCTACTATTTGTATTTGCTTCATCACTTTGATGTTCCATGAGGGGCAGCAATGGCGAAAGCATGAACATGCTTGTGAAAGAAGCACACAAAGGCATGATGGAGACTGGCACTGCTGATGGAAAGGAGACACAGTCAATGCAAATACCGAGACCTAGGAAGAGGCTAAGTTGTGAAGGCCCATAAAGGTGAAGGCAAGGCGCATGTATCTGATATGGTGAAGAGGGAGTCAGTGAAAGGACTCCTTGAGTGGGGTGACCTGGTCAAAAATGATGGGCAGCAGCTTTTTGTGTGGACCTGCATGGGGTGACTTAGGTTTCAGGAAGAGCAGAGGAGGAGGAGAATCCAGTAGCCAGATGGGAGGTAATGAGGCCCCCAACATGATTTTTAGTGGTGTGGGTAGAGAGAAAGGGCTGAATCTCAGAGATGCTGTGGAAGAAGCAGCCGCAGCAAGATTTAGCATGACCTGGATATGTGGTTCTAGAGAGGGGACTAATCTGAGATGACACCAGGTTATAGGCCTGAGTAACGGAGAGGATTGTGATGTTGCTACCAGTGAGAGAGGAAGAGGGGAATGCTTCAAGGGGTAGAACAGAGCAGTTTGGTTTTACCAATGCTAAGGTTAAGCTGATGGTGAGACCTCACTGAGACGCAGAGAGACAGGCCAAGATGTGGGATTGGATGGAGGGGGACAAGAGTAGACAGACAGATTTTTAATCAGTGATGTATAACTGTTAATTAAAGCCAAGTAAGTAGATACAGTCACCTAAAGAAAGGGTGTAGAGCAGGAGTGGGCAAACTACAGCCCGTTGTCCGGATCCGGCCCGCCAGCTGTTTTAATCTGGCCTTTGAGCGGGATCTGGGCCTTGCCCCGCTCCAGTGCTCCAGCCGGGGAGCAGGGTCGGGCACTGCTCCATGCGGCTCCCGGAAGCTGTGCCATGGCCCCCCTTGGGCTCCTACACGTAGGGGCAGCCAGGGGGCTCCGCTCTGCACACTGCCCCTGCCCCAAGCGCCGCCCCCGCAGCTCCCATTGGCCAGGAACCGCGGCCAATGGGAGCTGCAGGGGCGGCGCCTGCAGACGGGGCAGCGTGCAGAGCTGCCTGGCCACACCTCCGCATAGGAGCCAGAGAAGAGACATGCCGCTGCTTCCAGAAGCTGCTTGAGGTAAGCGCCACCTGGAGCCTGCCCCTGAGCCTCCCCCCACACCCCAACCCCCTGCCCCAGCCCTGACCCCCCTCCCAGCCTCCAAACCCCTCAATCTCAGCCTGCAGCACCCTCCTGCAGCACCAAACCCCTCATCCCCAGCCCCACCCAAGAGCCTGCACCCTCAGCCGGAGCCTGCACCCCTTCCTGCATCCCAACCCCCTGCCCCAGCCCTGATCCCCCTCCCGCCCTCCGAACTCATTGGTCCCAGCCCAGAGCACCCTCCAACACCCCAAACTCCTCATCCCATGCCCCACCCCAGAGCCTGCACCCCCAGCCGGAGCCCTCACCCCCTCCCTGCACCCCACCCCCCAGCCCGCTCCTGCACCCTGAACTCCTCATTTCTGGCCCCACTCTGGAGCCCGCACCCCCAACCAGAGCCCTCACCCCCTCCCGCACCCCAACCCCAATTTTGTGAGCTTTCATGGCCCGCCATGCAATTGCTATTCCCAGATGTGGCCCTTGGCCCAAAAAGTTTGCCCACCCCTGGTGTACAGTACAGGAAAAGAGGAGGTGGCCAGTGATCAAGCTTATTGGGACTCACAAGTGACTGATCTGCAGTATCCCCTCAGGAGGGTGGAACTAGGGTGACCAGATGTCCTGATTTTATAAGGACAGTCCCGATATTTGGGGCTTTGTCTTATATAAGTGGCTATTACACACACATACACCCCGTCCCGATTTTTCACCCTTGCTATCTGGTCACCCCCGGTGGAACTGAGACATTTCAGCTTCATCAGTCGAACAGTGATTGTAGTACTGCTCTCCTGACCTAGCAGCTAAGTCTAAGGCACAGTGCTTGACAAGGGCCCATGGGTTACTCCATGTTGCTGCCTTGCAGATCTCTGATATTAGCACATTTCTGAAGCAGGCAGAGGATGGCGCTTGTGCTCTGGTGGAAGGACCCTTGATGTTCGGTAGGAGAGGTATGCCAGCCAGCTGATACTGCAGCGAGATACACTGTGTTCTCCATCTCAATGTTCTCTGGGAGGAGATGGCCTGGCTGTGGCTATATACTGACAGGGTCACACTGTAAATATCTTCATCTTGTTAATATAATAAAGCAAAGTCCTGGATACATTCGGTGTGTGCAACTCCTTTTCTCCCAGTGTTGAGTGTGGCTTGGAGAAGAAGACAGTCAGGTTGCATGATTGTGTTAGATGAAATTCTGAGCCCGCCGTGTCCCTATGAATGACGTATGTAGGGTACCGCCATAAGTACCAAGTGCTCACTCGCTCTTCAGGATGACATCAGAGCCACTCGGACGACTGTCATCCCAGGGAGGTGGTGTAAGAAGCATTCTGAGAGAGGTTCTAATGGACGTTCCATGAGCCTCAGGAGAAGGATGCTGAGGTCCCAGGTAGGAGTATGTTCTCTGGCTCTCTGTCTTGGCACTCCGTTGGTGTCCTCCTCCTTTGGTGAGGCAGTAGTGTACCATTTTCTGTCGGGACCTGGTGTGTAAATTGCCAGGCACTGTCGTGTGGAAGGTCCTGAGGAAGGCAGTCTGAAGAAGGCCACAGGGCTGGAATTAATCCCGGTGGTGAGCCCTGGAGAGGGGTGAAGCACAGGGAGGCAGTCCTGAGCGGTCGGCGTTCCCGCTGAGAAAGGAGAAGCTGGGAGGAGCTCGGGAGAAGCCAGAGGCCTGGGAACCAGAGGAGAGGCTGTGTTAAGCACAGGCTAGAGGGAAGCAGCACAAGGGGCTTGGCGGTAGGCAGTGCCCCCCCCCCTTTTACACAGGTTCTGGAGCTTCTGCCCAGGGATTTTGATGCTGAGATCTTGTGCACCACAGACTTCATGACTGTTGAGGTGGTCAGAGTCAAAGTCCCCAGTCACAACTCTGTCATGTCCTCTGCCTCTTTCTTTGCCTGATCCTTGGGTGGGATGTGTTGGCCGATGCTGATCTCTCCAGCTTTGCTCTGGTCATAATGGTCACCTCTGGGTCTGAAGTGAACTGCATGGATTACTGTAGAGGATGCAGCTTGAGCCAGGTATCCCTGGACTTGCAGATCCTGGAAGAAAAGGTTTGGGCACAGAGCACTTAGCCAGGATGTGGCTCTCCCCTAGGCAAAGTAAAAAGTGTCTCTGTATGTTCCTGATGGGGATCGGTCCGTCACAAGATGGGCAGTGTTTGAATCCTGAGGGTTTGGATTCTGCCACGAGGCTTGGTGGTTGGCGTGATGCACCTCACCCCTAGAAGAGGAAGCCGATCAGGTCTTGGAAGAAAGCAGCAGGTCAGACACTGTCTGGATTCCATCTCGCTGCCCTGGCGGTAAGAGGGAACTCAGGGAGGGATGGGACTGTCCCTTATGTCCTTGCTTGGGAGCGTGAGAAGACACAGGGAGCCTGATGAGCTCCAACAGACCCTGCTGTTCTAACACCCTCCAATCTCACACTGGGATACACATGGACACATTCTCACACAAGAACAAGGAGACAGACTTGCAGAGAAAAAAGCTTCAAGAAAGAAAGTGTGATCAACAGAGACAGAAAGCAGCTGAGAGCTCAAGGAGGATAAGGATGAGGTGAAAGCCCAGGGATCCGGCATGGAAGAGGCCACTAGACACTTTGGAGAGAGCAGTTTCAGTGGAGTGGTTGGAGATTGTTTAAGTTAAACTGGAAGAAAGGAACTTCACCCTGTGAAAGAAAGAAAGGTGGTGGGTTGACAGCTGAGGAGGGAGCTGAATTCAAGGGGAGTTTCTTATGATGGGGCGGACCAAAGCAGATCTACATTGTGAGGGAAAGGAACTGGAGCAGAGTGAGAGGTTGAGGAGGAGGAGAAGGGATGACAATGGTACAAGTTTGATCAGGAGGTGGAGGAAATGGTCTCACTGGGGCAGGTGGAAGGGCTGACCCACCACTTCTGCTGACACCACATTCCAGACAGCTGTGGACTTTCACTTTCTTTGAGCATGTTCCTTTTTGAAACTTACAAATGTCAGTTACAAAGTCTGGTTTAATTTACAACAGAGAAAATCTCTGGCCAGTTAATGTCAATGGCCTGTCTCCAGATTTACACTGCTGCACAACAGCGGACTTTGGCTCACCTACTTTTTCATAAAGCCTGAATTATGGTTCTTTGTCGGTAATATTGCTTAGACTTTTAATTTATGTTAAGACAATACAGTTTGTCACTAGCAAGAGAAAATCATTTGGAGTCTGATTCACATTCAGTGCAGGCAGCATCCTATTATGTATTTTGTGTGGAGAGCCAGGGAGGAGGGTGTGTAAATTAAGCACATTACAATGAGGTATAATGCTCATTGCTCATCTACAGCTTTTTCCACAGAAAAAATATCAAAATGAAAGTGCAAACACAAAACAGAATCACTGGACATACCTGAGGTAGGTTCTTCCCCTCCTCACAGTTTATGCCTCCTATGAAGACCATGTTGGGCATCACTGGTTTGGGATACTCAAATACAAAGTCATATCTCAGTAGCCATATGGAGCCATTTCTGTAAAGCGTTGGTAAGTGCACATCTCTCTGGAGAAACTTTGACGCAATGTCTTGGTATTTGGTATACAAATCCTTAAACAGTGGTGTCTCTAAAGTGCTAACAAATAGGTTCAGCACCCGCTGGGTAAATGTCATGTGGTCTGTGTAGCTGGTATAGCATCTTGGGACATAGGAAACAGGGTTTGGAGATTTACAGATTGCATGCTCTAAACTGCATGGAAAACCACGAAAGAAGTACACAGAAGGGATGGACAGATATTCTGCCAGGATCACCCCACATGGCAATGCTGGGTCTGTGAAGAGTGCATCAAATTTACTCTCTTCCAAGTATCGTATGATTTCTCTGTTCTGCAGCAGGCTGTCACAGTTATGAAAAAACATGTTAACGACGTACATGTTGTTCCGGTATTCCGCAAGGATAGTGTAGGGAAAAGAGACCTCACGAAAGAGACTGTTAGCGAATTTACTAAAACTCTGGTCAAGATCTTCTTGGATGTAAGGCACTGCGTACGTTTTCCTTGTGTAATGCTCTGATTCTTTCAAGAGCAAATTAACTTCTGGAGCAAGCACTACTATTTCATGCCCTTTCTCACTGAGCTTCTCCACCACTGCACGCATGCTGAGCCAGTGACTTCCATCCTGAGGGATCACCAACAGCCGCCCGCCTTCCACAAACCCCAAGGAGAGTAAGAAAAGGAAAATCCCTGCAGGAAACGAGTAAAAAGTGGGAAACAATGGAGCCATATCAACGCGGAAGATGCTTTGACTCTACAGATGTTGCAAACTACTTTTTATAGCTGAACTAACACTGCCCCGAGTTTATACTGCTTGCAACCTTATTTGAACTTACTGTCTCATCTATTTTTACTGCCTCATATATTGACTTGGCACAACCAAACCTTCCCTCTTCTAATGGACAAATTCAACCTTTGGATTTGCAAGCACCATTCCCATTGAAGGAACATATCTTTGTTTTACTCATTAACTTAACGTTAATATCTGCACGTTGAATTGCAATAGCCACCTCTCCCCTCTCTCCAAATCTATGCCAGTCAATCTGAGTCAGCACATTTTATCTCCCAGAGGCCTCTTTGTTGTTATAGGTCATTCACATCCTAAATCAACAAAAGTAGTGAACATAAAAACATAAGAATGGCCATAACTGGGTCTGACCACTGGTCCATCTAGGCCAGTATCCTCTCTTCCGACAGTGGCCAATGCTAGATGCTTCAAAGGAAATAAAGAGAACAGGGCAATCATCACGTGACCCATCCCCTGTTGTCCAGTCCCAGCTTCTGGCAGTCAGAGGCTAGGGACACTTCCCAGCATGGTTTTGCATCCCTGCCCATCCTAGCTAGCTGCCATTGATGGACCTATCCTCCATCAACTTATCAAATTCTTTTTTGAACCCAGTTATAATTTTGGCCTACACAACATCCTCTGGCAACAAGTTCCAGAGGTTGACTGTGCGCTGTATGAAGAAGCACTTCCTTTTGTTTGTTTTAAACCTGGTGCCTATTAATTTCATTGGGTGACCCCCTGGTTCTTGTGCTATGTCAAGGGCTAAATAATATTTCTTTATTCATTTTCTCCACACCATTCATGATTTTAAAGACCTCTATCATATCCCCCATTAGCTGTCTATTTTCCTAGCTGAAAAGTCCCAGTCTTTTTAATCTCTCCTCATACGGCAGCCGTTCCATACCCTTAATCATTTTGTTGTCCTTCTCTGTACCTTTTCCATTTATTTTTTGAGAAATGGCAACCAGATCTGCACACAGTATTCAAGGTGTGGCTGTACCATGGATTTATATAGCGGCATTATGATATTTACTCTTATTATATATCCCTTTCCTAATGGTTCCTAACATTTCTTTAGCTTTTTTGACTGCTGCTGCACATTGAGTGAATGTTTTCGGAGAACTATGCACAATGACTCCAAGATCTCTTTCTTGAGTGGTAACGACTAATTTAGACCCCATCATCTTGTATGTACAGTTGGGATGATATTTTCCAATGTGCATTACTTTGCACTTATCAACACTGAATTTCATCTGCCATTTTATTGCCCAGCCACCCAGTTTTGTGAGATCCCTTTGTAACGCTTCACAGTCTGCTTTAGACTTAACTATCTTGAATAATTTTGTGTCATCTGCAAATTTTGCCACCTCACTGTTCACCCCTTTTTCCAGATAATTTAGGAATAGGTTTAACAGCACTGGTCCCAGTACAGATCTCTGGAGGACACCACTATTTACCTCTCTCCATTCTGAAAACTGACCATTTATTCCTACCTTTTGTTTCCTGTCTTTTAACCAGTTACCAATCCATGAGAAGACCTTCCCTGTTAGTCCATGACTGCTTACTTTCCTTAAGAGTCTTTGGTGAGGGAGCTTGTCAAAGGCTTTCTGAATGTCCAGGTACACTGGATCACCCTTGTCCATATGTTTGTTGACCCCTTCAAAGAACTGTAATAAATTGGTGAGGCATAATATCCCTTTACAAAAGCCATGTTGACTCTTCCCCATCATATTTTGTTCAGCTATGCGCCTGAGAATTCTGTTTACTATCATTTCAACTAATTTGCTTGGAACTGAATTTAAGTTTACCAGCCTGTAATTGCCGGGTCACCTTTGGAGCCTTTTTTAAAAATTGGCATCACATTAGCTATCCTCCAGTCATCTGTACAGAAGCTGATTTAAGTGATAGGCTACATACTACAGTTACTAGTTCTTCAGTTTCATATTTGAGTTTCTTCAGAATTCTTGGGTGAATCCCATCTGGTCCTGGTGACTTATTACTGTTTAATTTATCGATTTGTTCCAAAACCTCCTCTATTGACACCTCAGTCTGGGACAGTTCCTCAGATGTGTCACCTAACAAGAATGGCTCAGGTGTGGGAATCTCCCTCACATCCTCTTCAGTGAAGACCGATGCAAAGAATTCATTTAGCTTCTCTGCAATGACCTTGTCTTCCTTGAGTGCTCTCAATTGTCCAGTGGCCCGACTGATTGATTGGCAGACTTCGTGCTTCTGATACACTTAAATCTTTTTTATTATTATTATTATTTGCTGTTTAGTTTTTGAGTCTTGTGCTAGTTGCTCTTCAAATTCTTTTTTTGGCCTGCCTAATTCTACTTTTACACTTGACTTGCCAGAGTTTATGCTTCTTTCTATTTTCCTCACTAGGATTTGACTTCCAATTTTTAAAGGATGCTTTTTTGCTTCTAACTGTCCCTTTTACTCTGTTTATCCATGGTGGCATTTTTTTGGTCCTCTTACAATTCTTTTTAANATGATACATGCACACAAATAGGATAATCATATTCAGCAAACCATAACTTTTCTAATGACACCTTACATGCCTTATCTTGCATAAAATACATCATAATTATGATAATTTATCATACCAATATCACTATGAAGAATATGGGGTGCAGTGTCACAGGCTTTTCCTCCATGAATTTATCTAGTTCTTTTTTGAACTCTGTTATAGTCTTGGCCTTCAACATCCTCTGGCAAAGAGTTCCACAGGTTGAGGGCAACAAAAATGATTAGGGGGCTGGAGCACATGAGTTATGAGGAGAGGCTGAGGGAACTGGGATTATTTGTCTGCAGAAGAGAAGAATGAGGGGGGATTTGATAGCTGCTTTCAACTACCTGAAAGGGGGTTCCAAAGAGGATGGATCTAGGCTGTTCTCAGTGGTACCAGATGACAGAACAAGGAGCAATGGTCTCAAGTTGCAGTGGGGGAGGTTTAGGTTGGATATTAGGAAAAGGTTTTTCACTAGGAGGGTGGTGAAGCACTGGAATGGGTTACCTAGGGAGGTGGTGGAATCTCCTTCCTTAGAGGTTTTTAAGGCCCAGCTTGACAAAGTCCTGGCTGGGATGATTTAGTTGGTGTTGGTCCTGCTTTGAGCAGGGGGTTGGACTAGATGACCTCCTGAGGTCCCTTCCAACCCTGATATTCTATGATGGCTTATGTTGGTGTAATTTATGTCACTCAGGGGGGTGATTTATTCATCCCCCTGAGTCACATAAGTGATCCCGACATGGGCTGTAGTGTAAACATAGCCTTCATCTGCTTATGCCTCGCGCCGGCTCTAAATGCCATCACCCCCGTCATTGCAGCCCAGTCATACTCTCACCCTAACTCCTCCCCACTCTACAGGGCCCCTGGACAAGCGCAACTTGTCTACAGGAGAGGCTCTTGCCCACTGTTATTTTTGAGGAGCATAACAGCCTTTTATGGAACCAGACACTGCTACTCACCTTTCAGAGAGTAAATTTGAAGGGCTTTGCTTAGATGTAGCATTGCTTTGGAGGGTGATTTTTGCAGTTCCTGCCTTGTATTTCATTTGTAGGCATCCCTGTGGTATGAAGCATAGTAAGTGTATATTCAACCCTGGGCCAGATTCTTTTTTGCCTTTGAGCCTCGAGTCTCATTTAATCTACACCAGGGTCTTAACCAGTCTCCCTGACAGCCCTCCTCTCTGTGTTCCACTAAACAGAAACTCACTGTGCCCCTGATGTGCTGAGATGACACACCAGCCATACATCCAACATAGTATCTACCTACGTGCTGAATGTATGAGTCTGCGCCGAAGAACAGTTCCTTTTTAAGGACTTTGATAAAGTTTGAACAAATGGCTCCTTCTGAAGTGATTTAAACAAGGTGGAGCTGCATGGCTCTGCTTTGTGTGTTTGTGGAAATAGCACTTTGTGTTTGAGAGTCCCAGGCCAGCTGTGGTATTCCAAATGCAAAGGGAAAGTTGAAAGGATAATCTGCCTTTGGTAGCCTGTTTATTCTTTACATTCTATAAAGTGTTGATGTGAGTACTTTGTACCTTAACCTTTTGGCTCAGGGGAAAGAGCAAAGATCCCCTATTTCTTATCCAATCTAAAAATATAGACCCATTTCCATCAAAAGAGGGGGAAAGCAGCCTCTTCCCAGTGCACTGAGTTTGGTCTCCTCTTTATTACGACTGCTGAATAATTGCCCATAATTCCAAATAGCTCCTCCTCTATCCCTCTTGAATATTTTCTGCATAAATAGGTGATATTTTTTCCAGAGGTGGCTAAGAGTTGCAGGTTTACAGGGTGGACTTGCATCTGAATCACAACTTTCTCAGGGTTCTGGGAGAGCAGCATTCAAATTTGGGGCCATCTCTGCATTGTTCTGTTCTTTCTGGAGCCCTCTTCCCAGCTCACTTCATTTCTCTGATTCTGGTAATCTCTTTACTGTACCTTTTTAATCTGAGTTAACTCCTGTGGTGTTCTCTTGTCTATCTTGGAAATTTTTGCACTGAGAATCTGTATGTGATGGGAAATCTCTTTTAAAAGACAGACCTCTGAACAGTATGAAAAATATATTTACCTTTGCATCATATCTTGCCACCATTTCATGTACAGAACTCCTCATTTACAACTGCAGTATCTAAAAGCAATGTCAGGAGATGGCCTTATAAGCTTTGCACTAGGAAAACCAACCAAGACTGAGTGTTAAGGGGGAACTACATATGAAGCATATGCCTGGCTTACTTTGAATTGCAAAGTCACTCTTCCTTGTACTCCACATCCAGGGAACAACTGATGCAATCTATTTACTCATGGAAAGGTCAATTGTCACTTTGTGTGTGCTGAACACTGCATTTCTCTACTATGAAATGTGTGATGAAAAGTGTCATCAGCAAACCTTGAAAGGTTCTAACGCTTGTCTGTTGTCTGAAGAGATACAGAAGTGTTCATTAGGCTTTCCTTCTTGTCTGATCTGTTTCAGGTTTGTGCTGGTAAATTTAAAATGCTGGATCATTATGGGACGAAGACCGTCCCCTCTATTCCATTGAGTGCTCCTCAAAACACAGCACTGGGTCAGGGACTCAGATGTGCTAGAGCTCTTCTCAGTGCACTTTTGGAGAGGGGTTGGGGCAAAGGCCATGCTTCCAGCACGCCCCAGCAATGGTGTGACATGAGCCTGGTTTTACATCACATGGGATTTTGCTTCCATAATAAAAAAAAGCTATCAAAAGTAGCTTCCTCCCCTCACTTTCCTATTGTATTTTATACATATGTAAAGGGAATCCCCAGCTGCTCAGACAGGACAACTTCACAACCCTAATGTACTGCTCTGCCAGTGCCCACTCTTTACAATACAGAGCTAGGAATGTGCTTGACATCACAGGTAGAGGAATGGCTCTTGCCTGAAGCCCTGGACTGAAACAACCATGTTCCTTCAGTTTAAAAAAAACTTACTGAATGTCCATGGACCATTAAACAGCTTCACAAATTCCATATAAGTTTGTAAGAGTTGGATCTGTGTCCCAGACATAAGTTGTACTGAGCAAGGCACGGTAATGTGAATTACAAGTAGAGACCCATCAACCTGTGGGAAGTCCCATTAAATCAATGGTCTGCTTCAAGAGCACAATGGTCCATGCTAGCAGATTCCATTGCAGTGCTGGGGCCCAAGAGACCAGAATTATTCTATCATACCCATGCTCTGCAGTATCTCGCCACAGACTTCAGCTAAGTGGATGCTCATTGTCAGGTAGAACTTAGTCTGTTACACAGTCACATCGCAGTCCATATGAATAGCACTGTAATTATGAATTATTTATGGTAATTCTTCACTCTGGTCAATGTTAGCCTATAAAAGCATCTTTATTATGCATTTGCCCTGAAGACCAGTGACTGGATATGAATATGCATTGGGGGTCTTTAAATGCTTTTTAAAAATATATAGATTTTAAGAACTAAAAAACCCAACAACCTTTGGTGTTATAAGAAATCAAGGAAAAATCATCTTGACGAGACCCTCTAACATAAATGCAAAGAAAAACAAGTTAATTGGGGCAGAAAGATAGGCCAAAATATAGTTAGAATCTGTTATGTGTTTAATCATTTGGTTGGAATGTAGTCTACTAAAACAAAAAACAAAAATCTTTTACCAATAAAAATACTAAGGAAAAAAGCGCATAGGTCAGCTTGTGGTGAACTAGATGTTTAATGGGACTGGTAGTAAATTATTTCATCTTACTACTTCATGTCACCAGTTCCTGTGTTTCTCTTCCTTCAGTAACCTGGGTGTTCTTTGGAGGTTCTCTTTTCAAATATTGATATGGGCCAACCTGATCAGCTTGGGAGATCTGATGAAATCACAGCCTAAGAAATTTTTCACCTTAATGTGACTATTAAATGTCGTCATGTGGTCAGTACAGTTCCTACTGTATCTACCTAGTGAATATAATTGGCACTCTGTTAGTCTCATTAATAGTCTGTTACTCTCAGCAGATAAGCCAAGGAATGAAAGATCATGATCACTGAACTAGCCACTGTTACCTGGAGGCACAGTACAAGCCGAATGGAACTGTCTTGTGGCTATATTAGTATTTGTCCTGGCCACCCAATTATCCACAATCAGAAAAGGAGTTTAGTACTCTAACAGTGGATTCTGATTTCCTACACAATTTGTATTACAAAGCAGACAGTTATTTATGAAGGACCGAAGGATCTATCAATACAATCCAAATCTAAATCTCCAGTTTTTGAAGACAGCAATTGCTGCCAGCACAGGGTTTCTATTAGGTTTTTTCCCCTCTTGCACTGGTACAAACCCAGATCACTCAATGCCTGGGTAAGACAATGGTAATAGCCATTGATGGGCCTTGTGATGGGTCATCCCCCCCCACCCGGGGTGCCACCTGGAACTGGGATACCACTGAGCCCACCTGACCCACCAAACTAGGCTTCCTTTTACACTGTACTGCTGTAAGGTTTTTTGTGTGTGTAATGGTCGGGTATACGTTTCCGACTCACGCAAAATTCGATACGCAAGGCGTTCCAGAACGGAACGCTTGCGTAAGTCGGGGAGCGTCTGTACAAAATATACAGGAATGACAGAGTAGGTCGTACTGATGAAGAAGTGGCACTATGTGTGAAAGAAAGCATAGAGACAAATATAGTAAAAAATCTTTAATGAATCAAACTGTGCCATAGAATCTCATTACACACACAAAAAAAGAAAGAAAGAAAAGAGAAAAACTCCTATTTCTAGCTTACAGAACTTTTTCCATAAGTGCGGATTTGCGTAAGTCACGTTTGCGTAACCCGGGGGGCGTCTGTACCCTGATATTACCGTCTCCCATGGATAGTCATTATTTCACCAATGATGCCTATTATATCACTGTCCTCGTTTAATACTAGACACTCAAGTTCTAGCATTGGTATACAAGCAATTATAAAATCTGTCACTTTTTAGTTGTCTGCCTTCATGTGCTGTAATTGAATGGGATTCTTTTTCATTTGACTGTTTCTCTTCAATTCCTGCCTGTATTTTATCAACTTCTATCCTCTCCTCTTTACTGGGACATGGAGAATCTCCATTAATAGATCCTCGGCATGGGATGTCTCTGTCTGAACCAAGTGCTCCTCCAACACCTGCCAGCTTTCCCCAGCCCTTAGTTTAAAAACTCCTCTATGACCTTCATTTTTCATGCCCGCAGTCTGGGTCCATTTTGATTTAGGTGGAGCCCATCCTTCCTATATAGACTTCTCCTTTCTGAAAGGTTCTCCAGTTCCTAATAAACCTAACACCTTACACCATTGTCTTACCCAGGCATTGAGTGATCTGGGTTTGTACCAGTGCAAGAGGGGAAAAAACCTAATAGAAACCCTGTGCTGGCAGCAATTGCTGTCTTCAAAAACTGGAGATTTAGATTTGGATTGTATTGATAGATCCTTCGGTCCTTCATAAATAACTGTCTGCTTTGTAATACAAATTGTGTAGGAAATCAGAATCCACTGTTAGAGTACTAAACTCCTTTTCTGATTGTGGATAATTGGGTGGCCAGGACAAATACTAATATAGCCACAAGACAGTTCCATTCGGCTTGTACTGTGCCTCCAGGTAACAGTGGCTAGTTCAGTGATCATGATCTTTCATTCCTTGGCTTATCTGCTGAGAGTAACAGACTATTAATGAGACTAACAGAGTGCCAATTATATTCAGTAGGTAGATACAATACAGTAGGAACTGTACTGACCACATATGACATTTAATAGTCACATTAAGGTGAAAAATTTTCTTAGGCTGTGATTTCATCAGATCTCCCAAGCTGATCAGGTTGGCCCATATCAATATTTGAAAAGAGAACCTCCAAAGAACACCCAGGTTACTGAAGGAAGAGAAACACAGGAACTGGTGACATGAAGTAGTAAGATGAAATAATTTACTACCAGTCCCATTAAACATCTAGTTCACCACAAGCTGACCTATGCGCTTTTTTCCTTAGTATTTTTATTGGTAAAAGATTTTTGTTTTTTGTTTTAGTAGACTACATTCCAACCAAATGATTAAACACATAACAGATTCTAACTATATTTTGGCCTATCTTTCTGCCCCAATTAACTTGTTTTTCTTTGCATTTATGTTAGAGGGTCTCGTCAAGATGATTTTTCCTTGATTTCTTATAACACCAAAGGTTGTTGGGTTTTTTAGTTCTTAAAATCTATATATTTTTAAAAAGCATTTAAAGACCCCCAATGCATATTCATATCCAGTCACTGGTCTTCAGGGCAAATGCATAATAAAGATGCTTTTATAGGCTAACATTGACCAGAGTGAAGAATTACCATAAATAATTCATAATTACAGTGCTATTAATATGGACTGCGATGTTACTGTGTAATAGACTAAGTTCTACCTGACAATGAGCATTCACTTAGCTGAAGTCTGTGGCGAGATACTGCAGAGCATGGGTATGATAGAATAATTCTGGTCTCTTGGGCCCCAGCACTGCAATGGAATCTGCTAGCATGGACCATTGTGCTCTTGAAGCAGACCATTGATTTAATGGGACTTCCCACAGGTTGATGGGTCTCTACTTGTAATTCACATTACCGTGCCTTGCTCAGTACAACTTATGTCTGGGACACAGATCCAACTCTTACAAACTTATATGGAATCTGTGAAGCTGTTTAATGGTCCATGGACATTCAGTAAGTTTTTTTTAAACTGAAGGAACATGGTTGTTTCAGTCCAGGGCTTCAGGCAAGAGCCATTCCTCTACCTGTGATGTCAAGCACATTCCTAGCTCTGTATTGTAAAGAGTGGGCACTGGCAGAGCAGTACATTAGGGTTGTGAAGTTGTCCTGTCTGAGCAGCTGGGGATTCCCTTTACATATGTATAAAATACAATAGGAAAGTGAGGGGAGGAAGCTACTTTTGATAGCTTTTTTTTATTATGGAAGCAAAATCCCATGTGATGTAAAACCAGGCTCATGTCACACCATTGCTGGGGCGTGCTGGAAGCATGGCCTTTGCCCCAACCCCTCTCCAAAAGTGCACTGAGAAGAGCTCTAGCACATCTGAGTCCCTGACCCAGTGCTGTGTTTTGAGGAGCACTCAATGGAATAGAGGGGACGGTCTTCGTCCCATAATGATCCAGCATTTTAAATTTACCAGCACAAACCTGAAACAGATCAGACAAGAAGGAAAGCCTAATGAACACTTCTGTATCTCTTCAGACAACAGACAAGCGTTAGAACCTTTCAAGGTTTGCTGATGACACTTTTCATCACACATTTCATAGTAGAGAAATGCAGTGTTCAGCACACACAAAGTGACAATTGACCTTTCCATGAGTAAATAGATTGCATCAGTTGTTCCCTGGATGTGGAGTACAAGGAAGAGTGACTTTGCAATTCAAAGTAAGCCAGGCATATGCTTCATATGTAGTTCCCCCTTAACACTCAGTCTTGGTTGGTTTTCCTAGTGCAAAGCTTATAAGGCCATCTCCTGACATTGCTTTTAGATACTGCAGTTGTAAATGAGGAGTTCTGTACATGAAATGGTGGCAAGATATGATGCAAAGGTAAATATATTTTTCATACTGTTCAGAGGTCTGTCTTTTAAAAGAGATTTCCCATCACATACAGATTCTCAGTGCAAAAATTTCCAAGATAGACAAGAGAACACCACAGGAGTTAACTCAGATTAAAAAGGTACAGTAAAGAGATTACCAGAATCAGAGAAATGAAGTGAGCTGGGAAGAGGGCTCCAGAAAGAACAGAACAATGCAGAGATGGCCCCAAATTTGAATGCTGCTCTCCCAGAACCCTGAGAAAGTTGTGATTCAGATGCAAGTCCACCCTGTAAACCTGCAACTCTTAGCCACCTCTGGAAAAAATATCACCTATTTATGCAGAAAATATTCAAGAGGGATAGAGGAGGAGCTATTTGGAATTATGGGCAATTATTCAGCAGTCGTAATAAAGAGGAGACCAAACTCAGTGCACTGGGAAGAGGCTGCTTTCCCCCTCTTTTGATGGAAATGGGTCTATATTTTTAGATTGGATAAGAAATAGGGGATCTTTGCTCTTTCCCCTGAGCCAAAAGGTTAAGGTACAAAGTACTCACATCAACACTTTATAGAATGTAAAGAATAAACAGGCTGCCAAAGGCAGATTATCCTTTCAACTTTCCCTTTGCATTTGGAATACCACAGCTGGCCTGGGACTCTCAAACACAAAGTGCTATTTCCACAAACACACAAAGCAGAGCCATGCAGCTCCACCTTGTTTAAATCACTTCAGAAGGAGCCATTTGTTCAAACTTTATCAAAGTCCTTAAAAAGGAACTGTTCTTCGGCGCAGACTCATACATTCAGCACGTAGGTAGATACTATGTTGGATGTATGGCTGGTGTGTCATCTCAGCACATCAGGGGCACAGTGAGTTTCTGTTTAGTGGAACACAGAGAGGAGGGCTGTCAGGGAGACTGGTTAAGACCCTGGTGTAGATTAAATGAGACTCGAGGCTCAAAGGCAAAAAAGAAGCTGGCCCAGGGTTGAATATACACTTACTATGCTTCATACCACAGGGATGCCTACAAATGAAATACAAGGCAGGAACTGCAAAAATCACCCTCCAAAGCAATGCTACATCTAAGCAAAGCCCTTCAAATTTACTCTCTGAAAGGTGAGTAGCAGTGTCTGGTTCCATAAAAGGCTGTTATGGTCCTCAAAAATAACAGTGGGCAAGAGCCTCTCCTGTAGACAAGTTGCGCTTGTCCAGGGGCCCTGTAGAGTGGGGAGGAGTTAGGGTGAGAGTATGACTGGGCTGCAATGACGGGGGTGATGGCATTTAGAGCCGGCGCGAGGCATAAGCAGATGAAGGCTATGTTTACACTACAGCCCATGTCAGGATCACTTATGTGACTCAGGGGGATGAATAAATCACCCCCCTGAGTGACATAAGTTACACCAACATAAGCCATCATAGAATCATAGAATATCAGGGTTGGAAGGGACCTCAGGAGGTCATCTAGTCCAACCCCCTGCTCAAAGCAGGACCAACACCAACTAAATCATCCCAGCCAGGGCTTTGTCAAGCTGGGCCTTAAAAACCTCTAAGGAAGGAGATTCCACCACCTCCCTAGGTAACCCATTCCAGTGCTTCACCACCCTCCTAGTGAAAAAGCTTTTCCTAATATCCAACCTAAACCTTCCCCACTGCAACTTAAGACCATTGCTCCTTGTTCTGTCATCTGGTACCACTGAGAACAGCCTAGATCCATCCTCTTTGGAACCCCCTTTCAGGTAGTTGAAAGCAGCTATCAAATCCCCCCTCATTCTTCTCTTCTGCAGACTAAATAATCCCAGTTCCCTCAGCCTCTCCTCATAACTCATGTGCTCCAGCCCCCTAATCATTTTTGTTGCCCTCAACCTGTGGAACTCTTTGCCAGAGGATGTTGAAGGCCAAGACTATAACAGAGTTCAAAAAAGAACTAGATAAATTCATGGAGGAAAAGCCTGTGACACTGCACCCCATATTCTTCATAGTGATATTGGTATGATAAATTATCATAATTATGATGTATTTTATGCAAGATAAGGCATGTAAGGTGTCATTAGAAAAGTTATGGTTTGCTGAATATGATTATCCTATTTGTGTGCATGTATCATTTTTGTATCCAAAGTTATGAATATTGACTATGTATCTATTTCACATGTAGCTATTCCTGGGCAATGCCCACTAGGCAAAATGTTCTTATTCTAGATGGCTGGCTGGGAAGGGCCCATTTAGGTTAATGAGCCATTAGGAAGAAACAATAGGCCTTAGGAGAAGCTTATCTCCCACCTGGCGAGCCTTCCTGTGAATGCTCCAAACAGCCAGTGGGGGATGTCTTTTGTAACTTTACAGGGACATGTGACCCAGGTCACCTGGTGCTGGACTCCATCTTGGGATGTCAGTATTTTTCCACTGACTGGCATGGGAACCAAGCTTTGAAACAAAGGGTTCCCGCCATATGGAAAAGCTATATAAGGCAGGGGAGTGACATCATCTGGGTTTTTCACTGACTCCCCACCGAGGAAGACTCCTGGAAACACTTGAGGAACAAAGACTGAACTGGGGGAAGTGCTGGACCCCGGCTAAAGGGATTTTTAGCCTGTGAATGGAACACCCGGGGATTCCAAGCTGTAAGCAAGTGCAGTTTGCCCCTTAAGAATCTGCAGCCCGCTTGTATCATCACTTAGGGTGAGAATCTGCTATTCATATCCAATCTATTTGGTATATGAAGCTTAGTTTGTGTTTTTTGTTTATTTGCTAAGTAATCTGCTTTGATCTGTTTGCTATCCCTTATAATCATTTTAAATCTATCTTTTGTAGTTAAAAAACTTGTTTTTGCTCTATCTAAACCAGGGTGTGGAAATCAAAACTCGAGGCAGAAAGTTGTTGCATATTCCTCTCCACATTGAAGGAGAGGACGAATTTTCTGAGCTTACGCTGTACAGTTCCTTGTGCAGTGCAAGATGGTATAATTTTGGGTTTACATTCCAGAGGGGGTGCCCTAGCTGAAGCCTTCCCATCCAGGGGCTGGTCAATGGTCCTGCCTGCATGTAACTGCAGCTGGCTGTGTCCCTACCTGTATGTATGCAGGTGAAAGTGCAGGCTAGAGTAGACTTTGCAGCTTGTCACAGCAGTACAGTGTAAAAGGAAGCCTAGTTTGGTGGGTCAGGGGGGCTCAGTGGTATCCCAGTTCCAGGTGGCACCCCGGGTGGGGGGGATGACCCATCACAAGGCCCATCAATGGCTATTAGCCAGGATGGGCAGGGATGGTGTCCCTAGCCTCTGTTTGCCAGAAGCTGGGAATGGGCAACAGGGGATGGATCACTTGATTCCCTGTTCTGTTCATTCCCTCTGGAGCACCTGGCATTAAGCTCTGCCGCCGACATAGCTTCTGCCGCTCGCAGAGGTGGTTTTATTAAGCCGAGAGGAGAGCTCTCTCCTGTCGGCATAGAGCATCTTCACCAGATGCGCTGCAGTGGTGTGGCCATATCAGTTCAGCTGAGCCGCTGCAGCGCTGTATGTGTAGACATGCCTTAAGCAATTGCTTAGCGCCCCAAGCAGCTCAAGGGGCCCCCTATTTACTTTGTATTATGTGTTGTGTGTGTGTTGGGGAGGGGCCCCCAAATATTCCTGCCTAGGGCCCCCAATGGGCTAGCACTGCCTCTGAGTGCATTTCAGCAGAGAGATCCGAGTTAGCTTTAATCTAGACAGCTCAAGTCCCATGGGTGCAAAGTTGCACCAGTGTGAGCATCAGTGCCGGCTGTACAAGCGCCCCCGGAACCCTGAGTAAGTGTGTGGAAAGCTAGCGTGCGCTGAAGCTTGCGCTGCTGCCCCCGCACTGTTCTGGGACCTGAGCTAGTTATAGTAAAGCAAGGTCAGGTATGCGGCTCGAGCTGCAATCACACCAAGTGATTGCATTATATACATAACTTACCTTCTTCCAGTTGCAGAGCCCTACTGTGTCACATCCTAGTCCAAACCCATCTCCCTCTCCCCTCCCACACACATCCATCTCCTAGGGGAGAGCGGGGTGCAGCATTAGATAGCGCAGGTCTCAGTTACAGAGGCTTTTCACCAGCAGGGAGCTCCTGTATACCAGGGGGACTTTCTCCGAGCCATTTGTGGCCACTTTGTGCCAACTCTTTGGCACTCCAGTTCCTTCAAGCTTCCTCGCCTCCACCAGCTTTGTACCCCTCTTGAAGCTGCAGCCGCGGGGTTCCTTCTCTGAGCCCCCTGCTTCTGGGACCCACCACAGGAGTTAACTCCACTCCAGTGTGGCTTTGCTCTCTAGGGCTCAGCCTGTCTCAGTCCTTTCTCCCCAGCTGCCTACTAGCAGCCCTTTACAGACCCAGATGTAGTCCTCTTTAATTAGCTGCATTAGGGTCACATGCTCCAGTCCAGGGGAGCTGGGCTTAAGGTTGACAACTTTGTAATATTTAAAAACTGGATGCTCCAGCAGGAATGCCAGAATCTTCCCCACCCTACCTCTTCCCCCTTAGGCCCAGCCTCTACTCCAACTCTTCCCCACCAAGGTCCCGCCCCTGCACCACTTCTTAGGGTGACCAGATGTCCCGATTTTATAGGGACAGTCCCGATTTTGGGGTCTTTTTCTTACATATGCTCCTATTGACCCCCTGTCCCGATTTTTCACATTTGCTGTCTGGTCACTCTACCGCTTCTTCCCCCTGAGGCCCAGCCTCCTCCTCCAAGGCCCCGTTCCCATTTGCTCTTCTTCCCCCCTTTCTCCCATTACTCGCTGCTCTTCCCCTCTCCTCTACCCCCGTCCGGAGGGACTTGCCTGTGGAGCTGGGGCTGGGAGCTGCAGTGGCCCAATGCAGGTAAGAGGCAGCCCCGGGTGAGTAGGGGTTGGTGGGGGTGAAGACCTAGTGCCTGCTTGCCTTCGTNTGCTCATTGCTCATCTACAGCTTTTTCCACAGAAAAAATATCAAAATGAAAGTGCAAACACAAAACAGAATCACTGGACATACCTGAGGTAGGTTCTTCCCCTCCTCACAGTTTATGCCTCCTATGAAGACCATGTTGGGCATCACTGGTTTGGGATACTCAAATACAAAGTCGTATCTCAGTAGCCATATGGAGCCATTTCTGTAAAGTGTTGGTAAGTGCACATCTCTCTGGAGAAACTTTGACGCAATGTCTTGGTATTTGGTATACAAATCCTTAAACAGTGGTGTCTCTAAAGTGCTAACAAATAGGTTCAGCACTCGCTGGGTAAATGTCATGTGGTCTGTGTAGCTGGTATAGCATCTTGGGACATAGGAAACAGGGTTTGGAGATTTACAGATTGCATGCTCTAAACTGCATGGAAAACCACGAAAGAAGTACACAGAAGGGATGGACAGATATTCTGCCAGGATCACCCCACATGGCAAGGCTGGGTCTGTGAAGAGTGCATCAAATTTACTCTTCCAAGTATCGTATGATTTCTCTGTTCTGCAGCAGGCTGTCACAGTTGTGAAAAAACATGTTAATGATGTACATGACGTTCCGGTATTCCGCAAGGATAGTGTAGGGAAAAGAGACCTCACGAAAGAGACTATTCGCGAATGTACTAAAACTCTGGTCAAGATCTTCCTGGGTGTAAGGCACAGCGTACGTTTTCCTTGTGTAATGCTCTGATTCTTTCAAGAGCAAATTTGTCTCTGGAGCAACCACTACTATTTCATGCCCTTTCTCACCGAGTTTCTCCACTACTGCACGCATGCTGAGCCAGTGACTTCCATCTTGTGGTATCACCACCACCTTGCCACTTTCAGCAAAGTTGTAGGAAGTTAATAAAAGAAGAAACCCTGATGCAAATTGGTAACGTTGATGAAAAAGAAAAGCCATCTCAGTGGATGATAGAAAAAGACTGTCACTGTACAGAGGTTTGAAACAACTTTTTATACTCCGGGAAACAACACCCACTTTTTGGCAGTACGTGCTTGTTCTCATGTGAACTAAATTGGCATTTCGTTCTTTCAGCATTTGTTAATCATTAGCTTTGAAAGAGCCGCAGTATGTTAACTTTTATGAATACTTTTTACAACTGACAAAAGTAGTGGTGAAGACCGAAAAGACAGGTAAACCAGTTTGGGTCAAATGAGAAATGACCAAAACTATTGCCCCAAACCTGAGATGAACCTGCTCTCACAGCACTTTACTAACATTAGTACTATACGTCTCTCAACGCTCCTAAAAGCAAGAAAATACCATCCACATATTGCAGATAGAGCACAGAGGTTAAGGGGCAAATTCGGTCCTTTCTTCCAGGGGCACATAAAAGTCCTGCCATTGTACTGCTGGTGAGGATGAGTCTGTTCTAAATAGGTTTTTATTCCACACTCATAACCGCAGTATCTGAACACCGTCCAGTGGTGCATTAAGCAATATGACTACACATCTGCCAATCTGATAGCTCTGAAGACCTTGCCTGGGTGGAGTATATAAAACAATAGTCACTGGAGTCTGAACCCTGTCGCATAATAACAGTATTGCCCTTTCTTACCCTCATCCAGACCACATGGCTGAGGCCAGGAAAATCATGTCCAGTTTCTTAACAGAACTCCTATGGAGCCACACATCACAATATCCCATAGGATAAAGGACTCTTCTGGGAGGTGGCAGACCCCTGCTCAAACCCTTTCTCCCCAGCAGGTGGAGGGGAACTTGAACTAGAGGTCTCTAACCATTGAGCTAGAAGGGAGGTTGTTTTCCCTCAGCAGGCAGCCTCTGAGCACATGTACTGGATTGGGCCAAGCACGTCACATAATCTTGGAATGGAAAAAGAAGAGATTAAAGTAGAATCAGTGATGATCTGCATTCAAAAGCTATTTTCAGTTTTAAAAGGTTAGTGACTGGCTGCACCAAACATCCGACCATGTTTTGCTCATTTTGGCTTCATAGTGAGGCAATTGTTACCCCTTCAATTAAGAAATCTTCACGGTCTTTAAATCTCATTGATAATTGTTGGAGAGCTTGACATGAGCTGGCAGCCTAAGCTCTTAGTAAAGCGGAAAGAATGTACCCGAGTTTAGCTCTAAAAGCTACACTATCCAACTTCCCCTCCCCAAGGGAATATTAATTGCTGTAATTGTAAGAGTCAGTAAACACTGAAAATTGAGAAATCATTAGTTTTCTAAAGATAAAATGACCCTGGAATGAAACGAGAAACAGCTTTGAGAGGAAGAAGAAGAAAATTTTTTGAAGCTGTGAGGAGACTATGAAAGCAATAGAGGTGGATGGCCTAACTTTTCTCCCGACAGTGGGACCATCCACAGTTACATTTGACTAGAACAATAGGGATACAAAACTTTATTCTACAGCCAGAAGGCAAGCATTAACTGAGGGGGTTGATTATTTTCTTTTGGAATAGATTTTGGTTTCACATTTGTTTAAATTTTGTGTTATGGTGGATATTATAAACAAAAAAGTCAAAATGGAAACAAAACATTTCAATCCATCTAATATTTTTTTTCAGAATTGTCTTTCATGGCGAATTAACACTTTCGCTTTCGTTCCTGACTGAAATAAAAACAAATGTCAAAATATCAACTTCCTCCACAAAACAGAATTTCCATTCCCTGCACAGCTCTGTTATTCCATTATTGTCCACTACTAGGTTTCTTGCAGTATCCTCTAAAGCATCTTGCACTAAGAGATGTGATACTGGATTAGAAGGACTGGTGATCTGATTCAGTGTGGCAATTCCCAGAGCTTATATGCAAGAAATGGGAGGATGTTAAATTGCATTCCTTTTCACTATACAACTTACCCTGGATTCAGCCCAGGGTCTATGTTGTTAGCTGCTCTTGGAGATTCTGCTGGCAGAAAGTCTGCCACTACAGGCAGACAGCCAGCAGCGGCTTCCCCTTTATTGACCCTCTCACAAAACGGGTGGGGCTAGCTACAGAAAGCTGTGGCCAGGGAGATTGGGGCCCCTCCAGATTCTNAAAGTCAAAATGGAAACAAAACATTTCAATCCATCTAATATTTTTTTTCAGAATTGTCTTTCATGGCGAATTAACACTTTCGCTTTCGTTCCTGACTGAAATAAAAACAAATGTCAAAATATCAACTTCCTCCACAAAACAGAATTTCCATTCCCTGCACAGCTCTGTTATTCCATTATTGTCCACTACTAGGTTTCTTGCAGTATCCTCTAAAGCATCTTGCACTAAGAGATGTGATACTGGATTAGAAGGACTGGTGATCTGATTCAGTGTGGCAATTCCCAGAGCTTATATGCAAGAAATGGGAGGATGTTAAATTGCATTCCTTTTCACTATACAACTTACCCTGGATTCAGCCCAGGGTCTATGTTGTTAGCTGCTCTTGGAGATTCTGCTGGCAGAAAGTCTGCCACTACAGGCAGACAGCCAGCAGCGGCTTCCCCTTTATTGACCCTCTCACAAAACGGGTGGGGCTAGCTACAGAAAGCTGTGGCCAGGGAGATTGGGGCCCCTCCAGATTCTGTGCATCCCCTGAGCAGTGCCACGTGGCAGGACTACTTTTTGAGCCCTAACTAGCACTTAGGGTACGTCCAGACTACCCGCCCGGATCGGCGGGTAGCCATCGATGTAGCGGGGATCGATCTATCGTGTCTCGTCTGGACGCGATAGATCGATCCCCGAACGCGCTCCCTTCGACTCCGGAACTCCAGCAGGGCGAGCGGAGTTCGCGGAGTCGACGGGGGAGCCGCGGACGTCGATCCCGCGCCGCGAGGACGCGAGGTAAGTCGCGGTACTTCGAAGTAAGATACTTCGACTTCAGCTATGCTATTCTTGTAGCTGAAGTCACGTATCTTACTTCGACATCCCCCCCTAGTGTGGACCAGGCCTTAGAAGTGTTCCACTTCAGCAGAAGCCTTTTCGTATGTGGCTGGTGGCACCACTGTCTGTCCTCCCTCAAGGCAATCTCCCCTGGAGCCCAGGAAGGTGCAATTTATATCTTGATCCAGCTTGTGCTAACGAAGCTGCCCCATGTCTGCGCTAATTCCTGCAGGCATGAAAAAGGCTTTGAAAACCATGGTAAACTCCCCCACAAATAACACATACGTCTGTAGTTCCCCTCGCCTCCATCCTACTTTTCAATGTAAAATATTCTTTGCGTTCTTATAGTGGCTTTCATCAGAATATTTCAGCCAAGGAGAGAATCTCACACAACTGTTTTACAAACACGCGATCCAGTCTTACGCCAGTCCTGTGAAGTGGGTACTGATGCCTATTTTAAAGATGGCAAAACTGAGGGATGGTGACTGATCGTTTATACATTCAATAATACAGCTCTTTCTTTGAGGATGCGTTGTGTGTATCCTGTTGTGCCTCTCCCTCTCATCCTACAACTGCTTCCAGTGCTGAAAACGTCATTCAGATAATCATTTGTCCTAACTGTTCCAATTTGGACAGAACAATCCTAAGTTTTGGAACTGAGTCCTGGCTCCCAAACCTGTGACCGGGGGAAACACTTTTAACCTGCAGTTCTCCGCTGTGGACCATAGAGGCTATTGCTATCAAACAGTTACCTTTTAATATAATTAACATCGAATGTAGTAAAGGTTGGCTCACCTTAGTACAAAACATGTTCCTCTACCATCTTTGGCTTTGCACTGGGCCTCCGTGGGTTTATGATCACACCTGCCACACTAAATGCACAATATATTGCAAAAAGAATGGAACACTTTCATAGTTGGGCCTGTCATGTGACAGGCAGGAACAAGGAACACACAAAGCCATGAGTGTGTTTCTAATGGCATCCTGCAGGGATCTGTTCTTGGCCCTATGCTATTTTTATTAATGACCTGGAAGAAAACATAAAATCATCACTCATAAAGTTTGCAGATGACACAAAAATTGGGAGGAAGGGTAGTACGTAATGAACAGGACAGATCACTGATACTGAGCAATCCAGATCTCTTGGTAAACTGGGCCCAAGCAAACAATATGCGTTTTAATACAGCTAACTGTAAATGCATGCATCTAGGAACAAAGAACGTAGGCCATACTTACAGGACAGGGGACGCTATTCTTGGAAGCAGTGACTCTGACAAAGATTTGGGGGGTCATGGTGGATAATCAGGTGAATATGAGCTTTCAGTGTGATGCTGTGACCAAAAGGGCTAATGCAATCGTTGGATGCATAAACAGGGGAATCTTGAGTAGGAATACAGAGGTTATTTTATATCTGTATTTGGCACTGGTGCAACCACTGCTGCCATACTGTATCCAGTTCTGGTGCCCACAATTCAAGAAGGATGTTGAAAAATTGGAGAGGGATCAGAGAAGAGCCTCAAGAATGATTAAAAGATTAGAAAACCTGTTTTATAGTGATAGACTCAGGGAGCTCCATCGATTTAACTTAACAAAGAGAAAGGTAAGGAGTGACTTGATTACAGTGTATGGAACAAAAATTTAATAATGGACTCTTCAATCTATAACACAATCCAATGGCTGGAAATTGAAGCTAGACAAATTCAGACTGTAAAAAACGCATAAAGTTTTGACCGTGAAGGTAATTAACCATTGGAACAATTTATCAAGGGTCATGGTGGATTCTGCATCAGTGACAATTTTGAAATCAAGACTGGGTATTTTTCTAACAGATCTGCTCTAGGAATTATTGTCTCTGGCCTGTGGTCTAGGAGGTCAGACGAGATGATCACAGTGGTTCCTTCTGGCCTTGGAATCTAGAAATCTATAACTACAATGGGGATAACGGCTTTAAGATCCCAGAAGTGCTCAACACGTTATTAAGCCTCTCCCGCCACCCTCCCCGATTGCTACCAACTGGGGTCATGCGTGGCAGGCAAGCAGCAAAACAGCATGAGTCCCAGAATTTGTGGGCATCCTAGGCACTGACACAATGAGTTTCACAATGCCCATTTTCCTCTCCTCAGGTCCATCTTGCCCATTTTTAAGCTCAGTCCTGTTTGTTTAAAAAAAATTATTGCAGCTCCAGACATAATTCTTTTTTTTTTAACTGTGTACATAATACCAGGGCTGAAGCCCAGAGGTCTGTAAAACTGTACATATACATAAATCTACAAAAGGGCCAGATTGTGTCTCCTTTTGCTAAACTCCACAAGTTATGCTTTAGCCAAACACAAGTTATTGGTGCTCAGTGCAGGAGTAATTGCATGAACTTTTATGGCCTGTGCTATACAGGAGGTCAGACCAGATGATCACTTCTGGCCTTGGAATGTAGGAATCTGTGGAAAAGGACTGAGAGGGGAGGAAATCTCCTTGAGAAGCTTCTCTTGAAATTCATCTCTTGATAGCTCAGTCAGGGTGATGGGTTTAAATAAGCTACAAGGCCCAGCCATGAAACCTGAAAGACCACCACGAGTCTGTGCAGATGAGGAGGGAACAGTAGGAAGTTGGGCCATCAGTAAAGAAACCCCATGGCTTTGTACCCCCAGCAGGCTCCCTATCTCCCTGGCAGTGGTTGCTCAGATGTTACTGAGGGTCTAATGTAACCCAGCTTGACTCTCAGATCCCAGGTTGCAGGGCTGGCTGCTAGTAAAGCATCTCTTTATCTGTAAACCAAGTGCAGGTTATATGGAAACTGAGTAGCAATAAACATGGAACCCCACAATATTGGTATTACAGACTCCCTTTGAAGGCTATAGCTGCACTTTACCTTGGGGAAAAAAACCTGCGCTATGTATTATAAATAAGGCTATGTTTTAGTCACAGGTATTTTTAGTAAAAGTCATGGACAGGTCATGGACAGTAAACAAAAATTCATGGCCTGTGACCTATCCATGACTTGTATTACATACCCCTGACTAAAACATGGGGGGAGAGGGTGGCCAGGGGGGCATCGTGGGGGCGGTCCAGGGGGCGCCACAGGTGCTCAGGGGGGAGTGGCTCAGGACCCCTGCTGGTGCTGGCGGGCGGGAGTTGGTGGTACTCGCAGGCTCCCTACCTAGCTTCTCGTGGCTCCCCGGAAGCAGCGACATGTCCCTCCCTCAGCTCCTAGCTCCGTGCGCTGTCCCCGCCCCAAGCGCTAGCTCTGCAGCTCCCATTGGCTGGGAACCGTGGCCAATGGGAGCTGTGGGGGCGGTGCCTGCAGGCAGAGGCAGCGCGTGGAGCTAGGAGCTGAGAGGGAGGGACATGTCGCTGCTTCCAGGGATCCCCCCAAGGTAAGTGCCGCCCAGAGCCCTCACAGTGCCCCAACCCCCAGCCCTGAGCCCACTCCCACACGAACCCAAACTCCTGCTGCTGCTGGGGGGGGAAGGCGGTGGCCTCAGACTGCCCCAGCAGCAGCCAGTGCAGCTGGCCCAGGGGCTGCCCGAGCTGCTCAGGCGACTCCTGGGCCAGCCACGGCAGCCACTGCAAAAGTCCCAGAGCTCCCGGAAAGTCACAGCATCCGTGACCTCTGTGACAAACTCGCAGCCTTAATTATAAATCAGTAGTTTCTCTTCATCTCTGTGGGTTGACTACGTTAACCAGCCCTTCCTAAAAATACAATAAGAACAAAATCACAACGAGTAATTCTCATCAGTTACTAGAAATCTCTTTCTCAGGTGTATATAAAAGATATTCTAAGAATTGCATACTGTTAACAGCGGCCCAGATCCAAAGGCCTGGATAGGTCTCTTATTCCCATGCTGGAGAGTTGCCCCTCACTGCCCTTACTGATCCTGAGCATGGTCAGGGCAGGGCAGTAAAGGGCAGTAACAAGCAACTCAGCTGCTCTGCAGTACAGAACAATGGAGGCCTGCAATGGCCTCTGCTGATGCTGACTTCTACCCCTCCGCCCCATGCAGGAACCATGGAGGGTGCTGCTACCTAGGCTCAGCAGTTGCCTCGTGCATTACTTGTGTGATGCTGTCTAAAGGGGAAGGTGACCGTCTACACTAATATGGTCACCGCTTTTACAAAAGTGTGATAAATCTTGTACAAAGTATACCTTGTGAGGTATCATTGGAAAAATTGTAATCTGCTGTGTATTATTATCTTGTTATAATGTGTTTATCGACATTTGTGTGTGGAGTTATGAAATGTTGCTCTATATTTGTAACTCAAACATGGTGTGAGTCTGAGAAATGCCCACAGGTTAGCTCTTCAGGAAAGACAACAGAACTGTAAACAAGGGCCTCTGCATATCATCCTGAAGACGCCTCAGGTGCCAGCAAAAGTTGCAATTCATGTCAAGGGCTGATGGCAAAGCACGTACGCCATGAAACTGCCTGACCCATGACACAGCCAGGATTTTTCCAGCAAAAAGGGCCAAGCTATAAAGAGGGAGAAAAAAAGGCCCTTGGCCACCTCTTTCCTACCCCATCTCTGGACTGGTGAATTCTACTGGGGAAATTTCAAACTAAAGGACTGCGGTGCCCAAAACTATTTGCGCAACCCAAAGAGACTTCTATAAAACTAGCAGATTGAACATCCCTGCTACCGTTTTGGAATACATACTTTGATAAAATGTAATGTTTTTTATTTGCTTTGGCCTATTAGTAACTCTCATTCCTTTTTCTTAGTTAATAAATCTTTAGCTAGTTTACTAAAGGATTGGCTACAGCGTTGATGGTGGTGTAAGAATCTGAGCATCCATTGATGGGGGCGGTAAGTGACTGGCCCCATTGGGGCTGGAAGAACTTAATGTGTGGTGATTTAGGGCTTTAATAACCGTTCATCACAGAAGCCAAGTTTGTCTGGGTGGCGATATAGGCTGGAGTGTCTAAGGGGACTGTCTGTGGCGCCATGTTAAGCTAGTATAGCAATCCAGGAGCACACATTTGTTGCTGGTTTGGTTAACTCTAATGATAGAATACACCATCAGTGTGGGAGAGTCTGCCCAGTTGTTTGACAGTCTGACCTGAGATTGGCCCTCTCAGCTGTGACCCATACCAGGCACGGTGACATGGGGGGAGAGAGGAGCTCATCAATCAAAGGCTCAGTGTGAACTTCCCAAGAACAGCAGCTCCCCTCCCATAGACTGATTTCTTGCAGCAGGGAATGGTGCGGGGCTCTTTCAGCCCTAAGGCCTTCTTTGCTGGTTGACAATTCAGTTTCAGAACTGTCAGCCTACTTCAGCTCCAGTGCTGGGGGAGCCTAGGAAGCTGCTTGGCCCCTTTCCTGTGTGTCTGGCTGTCACTCAGTCAGGAAGCCCCTGCTCCCAACACAGGAATGTGGGGTAATACCCCTGCAGTATATGGGCACTGACCAGAGATTGCTTCCCACCCACCTAAGGATGGAAGAAGCTTGGCTGGACTTCACACTCCTGAGTGCCCATGTCATGATTTGGCCCAGTATTGATAAAGGGCAAACAGAATGTACATACCTGAGACAGGTGCTTTGTCTCAGCACAGTTTAATCCACCAACAAAGACCATATTGGGCATCACTGGCCTGGGATACTCGAATACAAAGTCTAGTCTCATTAGCCAAACAGAGCCTTGATCTAAGAGATTATGCACAGTCACTTCTTTCTGAAGAAACTCAGAAGCCAGCTGTTCAAATGGCGAATAGAGAGCAATACAAGCGCGCAGGGCCAGTGTGCTGTGTAGCAGGTTCTGCACACGCTGGGTAAAGGTCATGTGGTCTGTGTTGCTAGTAAACATTCCTGGGACATAAGAATGTGGACTTGGACACTGAGTTGCCTTGGATCTTAAGTCACATGGAAATCCACGTAAGAAGAACACAGAAGGGAGAGACAGATACTCAGCAACTATTGTCCCGCATATGCCAACCGGCTCTGTGAGGATGGCATCAAATTGACTTTTTTCGAGATATCGAATTAGTTCTTTGTTGCTCAACAAACTCTCGCAGCTTTGGAAAAGCATCTGCAATGCTAGTGCTAGACTTTCATATAGTGAAATAACAACATTTAAAAAAGGTTGCTCAACAAAGCGATCTTTACCAAAAGTCTCCATTAGTGCATCCACATGTTCATCTTTGTAAGGCACTGGATAGGTCTTAATTGTGAAATTCTTGCCTGATTTCAAAAACAGATTAGTTTCTGGTGCCACAAGGACTATTTCGTGCCCATTCTGATGGAGCTGCTCCACGATAAGACGCATGCTCAGCCAGGCACTTCCGTCCATAGGCATCACCAACAGCTTCCCCCCTTCGGCAAAGCCCACAAATATTAACAGCGGAAGAAACTTTATCATGGGTGGATAAAGAGATCTAATCCCAGGAGCCATCTCAGTGTAAGAAAAACAAAACATTCTGCTAAGAAAGATTTGAATGCAGAAACTAAAACGAAGAGCTGAAGAGTCCCCCGCTGCCGCTTTGATTTGCTTGCATTGCTGTGAAATGGTGTTAGCTTCTCCGGTCAAAGTTTACAATTAAACAACAGTTTCCAGGGAGCACTTTATAAGCAATAACCCTTTCAAATGGGAGATTATTGGCCTCAGGGTAGAAGCTTCACTTTATATGGGTAAATGTAATGAATAACTATCTTCTCTCTTTTCCACATTCTGTTAGCTATGCCACAGTCAGGTAGTTTCAAGATCACTGCAGCTAACTTTCTTTTCCCCATAGTCCTTCTAAACATTCTCCTTTTACAAAGCTAGACCTGGGGAAACACACTATGAACCTACAGTATGATAACCCAATTCCAATTTGATTTTTTCTGCGTCTTGAGGCCAGGTCTATGGGCCAGAGTTTCAGCAGCTGTAAATTGCCATAGTTTCACTGAAGTCAGTTTACACCAGCTGAGTATTGGCTTTTTAAAAATTTGGGTAGCTACACTGCTGACCTAAAGGGCTTTTAAAATCAACGCCTGTACTCCACTTTGGCGAGAAGAGTAGCGCTATAGTCAACCTTCCCGGGTCAAATTAGGGGTAGTGTAGACACCGCACAATGTAATTTGATGCGTTTGACCTCCGGGAGGTGTCCCAGAGTGCTCCAATGTGACCGCTCTGGACAGCACTTTCAACTCCACTGCACTTCAGCCAGGTAAACAGGAAAAGTCCTGGGAATTTTTGAATTTCATTTCCTGTTTGATCAGCGTGGAGAGCTCACCACCACAGCTGACCATGCCTGCCCATGTCCGCAAACGCACTCCAGTGTGGAGCATACAGGAGACTGGATCTGATTGCTGTGTGGGGAGAAGAGTCTGTGCAGGCAGAGCTCCGAACCAGGAGAAGAAATGCTGACATCTATGCCAAAATCATACAGGACATGGGGGACAAAGGCTACACCAGGGACACACAGCAGTGCCATGTGAAAATAAAGGAGCTCAGGCAAGCGTACCAGAAGTCAAGGGACATGAATAGTCACTCTGGTGCTGAGCCACAGACATGTCGCTTCTATGAGCAGCTGCATGCAATTCAAGGCGGGAACCCCACCAGTACCCCAACACTCTCTGTGGATACCTCCCAGGGGCCTCAGGAAGCCATGGGCAACAACAAGGAGGACATTGTTGATGAGAATGTGCAGCAGGCAAGCGGAGGATCCATTCTCCCCAACAGCCAGGACCTTTTCCTAACTCTGGAGCCACTCCCCTCCCAGGACCTACTGTTGCGGGACTGTGATGCGGGGGAAGGCACCTCTGGTGAGTGCACACTTGTAATAACACTACAGGGGTTAAATGCAGTTGTGGGTAATGTTTAATTTGAGGTAAACAATTGGGATACAGTGGCGGCCAGTCCAGCTACGCAAAGGGTGCTCCCCGGAAAAGCCTTTTTATGTGCCAAGAGTTTCCACACCAAAAAATGTCCCCGGGTGTGCCCTGACACCACCTACCCTTTTGTGTGTGCTTACCATGCCTGCCCGCAAATCGAAATCTGCTGCCCAGCACTCTGCCATGTGTTGTACCTTACTAGTAGACGCTTCTTTTAAAAGACAAAATGTGGTTGTGTACCTCAGGGAATGTATTTACTGCTGTGAAGTGTTTAATTCATTGTGTAACCCTTCTGCCCATCTGAGCTGGCAGCAACAAGGGCCGGGTTCAGTATCTAGGGGTTCCGTTTCAATAACACAATGCAAAACCGGCTCGAGCCCCCACCCAGTGACCTGGGACAATTTCATACCACCCCCGGGCGCCTCTAAGAGGCAATACTTCCCCTCTCGCAAGCACCGAGTCTGAGTGTAGCAAAATCCTTTTAATAAAGGAGGGAAACAATGCGGCATTATATTGGGGAAACACCACAAACAGGATTCATAATACAAACCATGAGCAAAAGACCCACCCCCAAGTAAGTTTGGCAGTATCCTTTTCCCCTCAGGGTCTTAAGTCCAACAACCCAAAAGATCACCCCAAAGTCCCAAAAGTCCAATACCTCTAAAGTCTAATAACCTCTAAAGTCTAATAACACTACAGGGGTTAAATGCAGTTGTGGGTAATGTTTAATTTGAGGTAAACAATTGGGATACAGTGGCGGCCAGTCCAGCTACGCAAAGGGTGCTCCCCGGAAAAGCCTTTTTATGTGCCAAGAGTTTCCACACCAAAAAATGTCCCCGGGTGTGCCCTGACACCACCTACCCTTTTGTGTCCAACCCTCTTGAGTCCAACAACCCAAGAGTCTCTGTCCTTGGAGTTCAAAAGTTTATCTACAGAGTTTTTACCGCCCACAGCCTGGGTGGAAGGTGGGGGGGGAGAAAGGGTACGCAGGGTTTTAAGGGGCACCTTACGTGGTTCGAGGCCAACTGCCCCGCCTCTCCGTGGGGTTCTGCTGCCACCTTCACCACGAGCTGCTCCGCTCACCGTTCCGTGGGCCACACCAACCATCCCACAAACTGCTCCACTCCACCAGCCGCTTAGCAATATAGCTTCAGGCTCCCCCACTAGTTAACACAACACTCAGTGATCTCAGCTCTTAGTACCCTTAGTGATTTCAGCTTGTAGTAGGGGAGCCCCAGTGCTCGTGCACCATTAGCCCAAAGCAAATCCCGCTCAGCAGTCTATAACTAGACTCCTAATGGAATCAAAGTTAGCTCTGACATTCAACAGTGGAGGGGGAGGAGAAGAGAAAGAAGGCAGTGCAATTCATATTTCAGGCCCTCAAAAAGGGCCCATCCCATCAGGTACAAATACCTGTCCCCAACCTCTCTCTCCATTCACTGGGTTTTGGAACCCATGTCTCTTGTCTAGCAAGTGCTACTTAGTTGATGGTGAGTCCCTCTGTCATAAAACAGTTCCACTGGCCTTGATTCACATAACCATGGTAACAACACTTTATACTTCCTGCCCCAATAACAGAGAAACTGGGGATCCTACAACAGCCAAAGTTACCATTTTCGGCTGCTGTAGGCTCATGCTAGGCGGAGTGGGTGTGCCGATGCAAACAAGATCAGCCCCTGAAGTTCTTTTCCACACTCACCATAATTCACCACCAGATGTCAGGGTAGAGCTCATCCTGACTCTGCTTACATCTGCAAGAGTTAACTTTCTGTTTTCAACAATGTATGTTTTTCCTTGCAGCTGCAACATTGTCTGTGGGTGCTTCCTCCACACCAGCACAAAGGCTGTCCCAGATTAGAAGGTGAAAAAAGCGGACAAGGGAAGACATGTTCTGTGATTTGATGCATTCCTCCGAGACTGACAGGGCCCAGCTGAATGCACGGAGGCTTACACTGTTGGAGAGCATGCGCATCGACCAAAAGGGCAGGAAAGCATGCAGGGATCAAGAGCGTAACATGCAAGAGGAGATGTTGCGGCTTATGGGGGAGCAAACAGACATGTTGAGGCATCTGTTCAGGTGCAGGAAAGGCAGCTAGACCTTAGAGTCCCGCTGCACCCAATGATGAACCAGCTGCCCTCCTCACCAAGTTTCACATATCCTCCTCTCCCAGACGTCCTAGAATGTGTGTGTGTGTGGGGAGGGGGGGGGGGGGTTGAACTCAACTCCAGGGGATGGTTCATGGAGCAGAAAGCTCTCATTCCCACGGCTTTGATTGCTAGACAGTGCAATTGTAATAAGCTACATGTCCTTGCTCCTCCCCCGCTGTGTTATCAGGCCCTTAGACCCGGGTTATCTTTGCTATTCATTGATGTCTCTGTTGAGCGTTTGTTAGCATAATAAAAATGCATGAATTGAGGACAAGAGGCTCTCTATTCACTGTGCACACTGTCGGTGGTGGGGGCTTAGTTTACAGAGCAGTACATGCGAAAAAGGAGGCAGGTTGGTAAAGAACAACACACAGAACTGTCACATCAGTGTTGGATCATTCATGAAACTGGTTTTCAAAGCCTCTCAGAGAAGCAGCACGCCTCTCTGTGCTCTTCTTATTGCCCTGGTGTCTGGCTGCTCATAATTGGCAGCCAGGCGAGCTGCCTCAACCACCATCCCACCAGAAACTTTTCCCCCTTACTTTCACAGATATTATGTAGCACACAGCAAGCAGCAACAACAATGGGAATATTGCTTTCGCTGAGGTCTAACCTAGTGAGTAAACTGCACTAGCGCCCCTTGAAACATCTAAAGGCACATTCTACCACCATTTGCACTTGCTCAGCCTATGCTCCTTACTGCTGTCCAGGCTGCCTGTGTACGGCTTCATGAGCCACGGGAGCAAGGGGTAGGCTGGGTCTCCAAGGATAACTATTGGCATTTCAACATCACCAATGGTAATTTTCTGGTCTGGGAAGAAAGTTCCTTCTTGCAGCTTTCTGAAGAAACTGGAGTTCCTAAAGATGTGAGCATCATGTACCTTTCCCGACCATCCCACGTTGATTTCAGTGAAATGGTCCCTGTGATCCACTAGCGTTTGCAACACCATTGAGAAGTACCCCTTCCCGTTTATGTACTCTTTGGCAAGGTGGTCTGGTGCCAAGATAGGCATGTGCGTTCCGTCTATCGCCCCACCACAGGTAGGGAACCCCATCACAGCAAAGCCATCCACTATGTCCTGCACGTTTCCCAGAGTCACTACCCTTCTCAGCAGACATGAATTGATTGCCCTGGCTACTTGGATCACAGCAGCCCGCATGGTAAATTTACCCACTCCAAACTGATTTCCGACTGACTGGTAGCAATCTGGCGTTGCAAGCTTCCCCAGGGCTTTCGCCACTCACTTCTCAACTGTCAGAGCAGGTCTCATTCTGGTGAGAGGCAGGGCGAGATCATATGCTTGTGGACTGGCTACTGATGTCAGGGATCTGAACCATAGCTGCATGGCACAGAGGCCCCCAAGGTTACAGGGCAGACAGTGACAGAACCCCTTACTTGTCTGTGTCGCCCCCAGAACATCACAGTCCCCCAAGTAGGGAAAGTCTGGTGGGGGCAGAAGAATGACTCATTCCTCCACTGGACCCAAAATTCTGCCTCAGTTGTGGTTCTTTCCTTCCAACATATATAATAGGAGGGAGCGATAGCTCAGTGGTTTGAGCATTAGCCTGCTTAAACCCAGGGGTGTGAGTTCAATCCTTGAGGGGGGCCATTTAGTGATTGGGGGCAAAAATCTGTCTGGGGATTAGTCCTGCTTTGAGCAGGGGGTCAGACTAGATGATCTCTTGAGGTCCTTTCCAGCCCTGATATTCTATGGTTACCATACATCTGGGTTTCCCCAGACACAGCTTCTTTTTAGAGCCTCCCTCATCTCCAGGCAGATTTTTCAAACAACAGGCAATGTCCAGAGTTTTTGCAGCGCAGAGGCTGCATCTCAGAAAGAGCCTCAATTGGTCCACTTCCTGATTGGTCCTTCCCCAGCATCTGTGGCTGATTGGTCCATTCCTCTGCAGCTGCAGTTGCTGGATCTCATCCCGGCCACCCAGGCCCCAGCTCCCAGCCCTGGGGAGGAAGTCCCACAGGGAGGCACTGACTGACAGCTGTCTCTGCATCCTGGGCTTGTGCCAGCCAACCTGCCACCGTGACAGGGAGTGACACTGCCCTCCACCTCCAGCTCCCCTCTGCCCCCACTCCTCCGTGTCCTCCCTTTGGGAACCTGAGATATGTTAACCCTGTCTAGGCAACAATTTCTGATGCCCCAGTTGTTTGAACTTGGGCCTACAGCCAGACCGAAAAGTGGTGGCTTTATCCTGCACTTGAGTTCACAGGTATCAAGTTGCTGTATCACCTAAGTTAGCATCACATTCATGTCCTATGACACAATTTAATGGGGGGGTTTCAAACAGCTCATGCTCCTCATGCCTGTGGTAAGAAGAGGTTCAGAGGAGCTGGCCTACTGCAAAATGCTGGAAAAGCTGCCAAATGAATTACAAAGGAAGATGTCTTAAATATTACTCCTTTAAACAAAGAGATTGTGACCTTTAATAATAAAAAAGTACAGCAGTATCTTCAGTTGGTTCCATCTTAAAAAAAAATACAGAACAAATCAGACAGCAAAAATATTACTTTGTGAAGGAATTACCTTTCTTTTCCCCATGTTACAGAGTGCATCAATTCAAACTTTCCTGCTCCATGAAGTAAGAAAAGGGATCCTTTTACTAAGATGTGCCAATGAGTTATGTTAGGGGGCTTTGTTGCTTAGGACAGGATTGTATTCCTAACAGCCCGATAGCACCTTATTTTAATGTGACTAGTTTGGAATGTGAGGATGTGACCATACACTTCCCAGTTTAGGGCTGGCCTCTGCTGCTTAGCCGAAGGCCTTAGCCTAAGAACCAGGCCTTAGACTGTCACAGTAAAAAAAGGCCCTTACACAAACAGTAATTTTAATTCTTTCTTTTATACCTCTATAACTAGCTAAGTAATAAGAATACACCTAAATTCTTAAAGTATCGGCCTTTACAGACAGGCCTGAATATCTATATCCTAACAAGTTAGTTTAATGGTGTATTTGAAACATTTTTGTACACAAAAAAAAATCGATGAAATAGCGAAGCTCCCATCCAGAATCTTTTTGATAACTGTGAGCGATGGAAGTGAAAGCCTTATGGAGCAGCGAGTCTGTTCTCAACAGCACTGCAAGCAATGTGAAGGGGTGGCAAGGAAAGCGGCAGATGTTTCCCTTATTCTTATTTGCTTTTAAGGTTTTGGGTGGGGGCCAGGGGTGTGTCCTAGTCCAGCCTGAACTGTCACTAATTGAAGTTTTTGTTTGTGTTAATTTATCCTCAGGGTAAGTTGACTGAGGTCAATGGAATTGCACCAGGGAGAAACTTTACTCATTCGGTTTTGAGTAAACTCCTTAGGAAAGCTTTCTATTGGCTTATTTTCCCTACCTATTAAATATCTAAACATATTACATGGATATAGGTAGAAAAGGCCAAAAAACAACCGGAAAAGCAGCAGTGAAATACTTTTATACTATTTGTTATATTTAGTGTAGGATATTGAGACTTAACCTGAATTCCAATCAATCTATTCCAAGATAGAAGTAAAGGGCATATACAGGTCTGTCTCATCTTACGCTGGGGTTACGTTCCGCGGTCAGCGCATAAAGCGAAAACCGCCTATAGTCAAAATTACATTGAGTGTAATGGCGGGCAGAACCGCCCGCCCTACAGAAACAGTATTTAAATTGTTATTTTTCTCTTTTTTTGGGTTTTTTTCTTGGTTTTGCTGACCGCGTAAAGCTGAAATCGCACATATTAAATGTGCCTAAGATGCGACAGACCTGTAGATACACATATCAGGAGCTTCTGGTATTTATCTGTTACTTATCTCTTATAATTTAACCAGACAAAAGTAGCTGTGCACTTTGCTGGCCTAGTTAATGCATGCTGTTATTGCTGGGTCTCTCTTCCTGTCTCCCCACATTCCTTCCGACTGTTTGGTGCTGTGTCTTCTCTTATTATTTAACAGTTCAATTGCAATGGGACCTAAAAGCCACACTAAGTCTCAGCCCTACTGCGCTAGCAACTGTACAAACATAATAAATTCCCAGATAAAAACTACATTAAGCTGAAGTGAAAGTTGAATATATATTAGGGTGACCAGATAGCAAGTGTGAAAAATCAGGATGGGGGTGGGGAGTAATAGGAGCCTATATAGGAAAAAGCCCCAAATATCGGGACTGTCCCTATAAAATCGGGACATCTGGTCACCCTAATATATATAAGTAAGTCTGGGGTAAAATACAAGCATTGCAAACGTCCTTCCACTAAAGGCAGCTTCGCGTCACTCCAATTGGAAAGAATGGGAGGCGGTGGAATTCTTTGTATTAGAACATTATTCTTCAGCCTTTCTTGAAGGGGAAAATGGGGTGAGACCATCCTTCTATTCTGTGTTTGAACAGCACTTAAAAAACAGTGGGGCCCTGATCATGATTGCAGCCCTTTAGGTGGTACTGTAATGCAAATAAATGATAATATAGAAAACCTCCCTACAAGCCTGATCCAAAGCCTGTTGAAGTCTTTATATGGTAAGCAAAATTAAAGCCAACACAGAAGCCTTGTAAATGAGGCAAACCAAGGAAGAGGTCGACATGAGCATGCAGAAACTGTGACTGTGTGAGTATGTTGGCTCTGAGCCTGCTCCCATTAGAATCAGTGGCAAAACTCCCATTGTCTTCAGTGGTCAGAATCATGCCCTTAAGGCCTTGCACAGCTGGGTCCTGATTCTGCAAACCCCCTGGCTGCCCAACACTTTGCAGGAACAGGCTTCCATGTGGCAGAAGTGCCCTTAATGTAACAGAGTTTGAAGACATATGGCCCAATTCTGCAAGGAGTTGGGGAGTTTTTAAGACATGCTGAGCACCCCCTCCCCGCCCCTTACTAATTCTGTGAGGTTAGTCAGTGTACCTGAGACTGTCTGAGTGGATCCATTCAAACATATCATGAGGCTTTTTCAGAAATAAAATCAACATCTCTTAGTTTGGAGACGCAGACACGTCCCAGAGTGCCTGAACACAAAGCCCATAGGCAGGGCAGGGGCTGTCAGGGGGCGGGGGGGAGGGTTGGATGGGTCGGGAGTTCGGGGGGGGCTGTCAGGAGGCGGGGGCGGGTTGGATGGGTCGGGAGTTCTGGGGGGCCTGTTAGGGGGCGGGAGTGTGAAGAGGGATTGGAGCAGTCAGGGGACAGGGAGCAGGGGGAGGGTTGGATAGATTGGGAGGTCGGGAGGGGCTGTCAGGGGGCGGTGGGAGGGTTGGATGGATCGGGAGGTCTGGGGGGGGCTGTCAGGGGGCGAGGGGATGGTTGGATGAGTCGGGAGCTCTGGGGGGGCTTTCAGGGGGTAGGGGGAAGTTTGGATGGATCGGGAGTTTGGGGGGGGCTGTCAGGGGGTGGGGTTGTGGAAAGGGATCTGAGCAGTCAGGGGGCAGAGAGCAGGGGGAGGTTTGGATGGGTCGGCAGTTCTAGGGGGGTCTGTCAGGGGGTTGGGAGTGGTTCGATGGAGCGTGGGAGTCCCGGGGGTCTGTCTGGGGGCGGGGGTGTGGATAAGGGTTGGGGCAGCCAGGGGACAGGTAGGGGGTAGGATTCTAGGGGGGCAGATAGGGTGGGGGGGTTTCAGGAGGGGGCNGCAGGCTGTAGCACTTGCATGTGGTCGGTGGCCGCCGTGCGCCCCCCGGCTCCCCCCTCGCCGTGCTCGGGCTCTGCGGCTCCCAGGCATGTGAGCTACTGGGGCGCAGGGCCCTGAGCCTACTCTGGGGGGGGCAGCACACGGCAGTGCCGGCTCACACACCCGGGAGCCGCAGAGCCCGAGCACGGCGAGGGGGCAGCTGGGGGGCACATGGGGGCCTGCATCCGCTGCAGCCTGTAGGTGCCCCCGGGGGGGGTGGGGGTGCCCGGCCACAGCCTGGGCAGGAGGGGCGGGGGCGCGGCTGCTCCCGGCTAGCTGCCCCACCGCTTTTGCAGGCTGCTGCCCCCCTGCGCCGCGCCGGCTCCTCCATGGCTGGGGCTCGCCGCCCCCGCAAGCCTATGCTGTGGCTCTCCAGTGCCTCCAGAAGGCGGCTCCTCCCTGCCGAACTGCTGCAGTGGCCCAAGCCCGGCAAAGCCAGTGAGTGGACTCGGAGTGGGGACCGCCGGGGTGGGGTGGGGGGGCTCGTGGGGGGGCTGTGCACCTTCCAAGGGAGTTCAGGGGGCTGGGAGGGGGGAACCTGGTCTGGGGAGCAGCCCCTGGGCACGGCTGGCCCCTGGGGTCTATAAAGGCTCGTTGGGATTTGCCCCTCAAAGAACCGATGTGCGGGGGGGAGGGGGCGCAAGGTGGAAGTTTCGCCTAGGGCGCAAAATATCCTTGCACCGGCCCTGGGGAGGACGTTAAATGAGGAGTTACTATACTCCGCATTCACACACATTCAATTAGCAGCTGCCAGGAATTGTCATTCCTTGTTTTATGCTAATTGTACTTGATGTTAGTGATCTCCCTCTAAAAACAAGCCTACTGAATCACTGCCATTTCCACGTCTTATTAAAGCACACCACTGTGCTAGGCATTTTATAGACCGTCAGTAAGACATGGCCACTGTCCTGATATAACAGTCTAGAAATCCTGCTGTCACTATGCCACTGGGACTGTTTCAGGGCCGGCCTTAGTGAAAATGGTGCCCTGGGCAAACTTGTATTTTGGTGCCCCCCTCCCCCTTCCCCTCCCACCATCACCCCTGACTTCTACGGGCTCCCTCCCACCCCATCACCTCCGGGCCATTACCTATACTTCATATGGAATGTCCACAGGAAAGTCCATTCCAGGTAGATGGGCGTCTCCCATAGTCCATTGTGAGTTAAGTGTCCTTTGATGAGCCACTTACTTTGACTAGTCCCTTCAAGATGTGCTGGCTAACTACCTTGTGGGTGTTACCCCAGGAGCAAACATTTGAAATACAGACATAGAGCCAATACTCATAACTTCAAATACAAAAATGATACATTCATACAAATAGCATGAACATATTCAGCAAATCATAACCTTTCCATAGACATCTTACGTGCCACGTTTTCTACAAGATTTGTTGCAAATATATAACAGTGGTTGCAACAGTGATCTGCCTGGTCATGTTTTAATCAGATAACGTCACAATGAGTAACTGCTACAACTAGCAAATTCCTAGGCCACTGTCAGCAGAAGTAAGGGTGGCATGGGATATGGTGTATTGCCACACTTCTGTGCTGCTGCGGTGGCTTGTGGTGCCTGGCGCTTGGCTTGCAGCTCAAGGCAGGCTACATGCTGTCATATGGGGGCTGCATCTTGCCAGAGCCCACGGCCCTCCTGCAGCCCCTAGCCACTCCTGACTCACCACGAGCATTTTGACAGGAAGTACCAAGCAGTAATAACAACAATAATAATATGGGTGTGTGTGTGTGTGTGCACGCGTGACAGTATGTGTATGTGTGAGAGAGCCAGTGTGTGTGTGTGTGATTGTGTGTGACTGTGTGTTGGGGGATTGTGTAACAGAGTCTGTGTTGGGGAGTGTGAGAGGCAGAGTGTATGTGGATGTGAGAGCCAGTCTGTGTGTGAGAGAGACTGTGTGTGTGTCTGTATGTGTGACTGTGTGTTGGGGAATTGTGTGAGAGACAGTGTGTGTGTTGGGGAGTGTGAGACTGTGTGTGTGTGAGAGAGAGACAATCTGTAGGGGGACTGTGAGAGACAGAGTGTGTGTGTGTGTGTGTGTGTGTGTGTGAAGTTTGAGAGACAGTGAGTGCACTGTCACTTTAAGTCCTCCCTCCCCGCTGTCTCGGCTGGGTTCCCTCCCCTCTACCCCTCACTCACCTGGAAGGTTTGCTCCTCCTGGCAGGGCGCAGGGATGCAGGCAGGGAGGGACTCAGCTCCGCTCCACTCCGGGCAGCGAGCAGTGGGATGCGCCGCTCTGGGCTCCCCGGGGCTGGGGCAGAGCTGGAGCCCTCGGCCGGCCAGCTGAGGAGCAAGTGAGGGAGGGACCAGGGGGTCCGGGAGAAGCCCACCGGCCCAGCGCGGGAGAGGTGCCGGAGAACAGAGGAGTCCGGCCACAGCCAACCAGGGGAAGCCCAAGCCCCTTGTGGCGCTCCCGGCCTACGGTGCCACAGGATGCTTTTGAAACTTCCACAAGCAGAGGTCAAAGTAAGCTGGTACGGTCTGGTACAGGCTTCCCCAGGCTGGCAATTTAAAGGGTCCTGGGCTCTCTGCAGCGGCCGGAGCCCAGGGCCCTTTAAATCACCTCCTGAGCCCGGCTGCCGGAGCCCAGGGATAGCGGTGGCAGGGCTCCGGCGGTGATTTAAAGGGTCCTGGGCTCCCTGCAGCGGCCGGAGCCCAGGGCCCTTTAAATCACCTCCTGAGCCCGGCTGCCGGAGCCCAGGGATAGCGGTGGCAGGGCTCCGGCGGTGATTTAAAGGGCCTGGGGCTCCGCTGTGGTAGCGGCGGCCATAGCCCCGGGCCCTTTAAATCGCCCCTGAGCCCCGGGGCTCACCGCTGCCTCTGCAGCTGGTAGCTCCGGGAGCGATTTAAAGGCTCTGGGGCTCCCAGCCGCAGCCCCGCCTCTTCCGGTTGAGGCCACACCCCCGCCCAGGACTCCGGCATACCGGTAAGTCCTTTAACTTACTTTCACCCCTGCCCACAAGAGAACCTAACACCCTAAATCTGCCCTGCCCTGAGGGCAGGGCCGGCTCCAGGCACCAGCCGACCAAGCACGTGCTTGGGGCGGCACCATGTAAGGGGCGGCCAATCTTGGGGTGGCGGGGGGGTGTGTGTGTGCTCGGGGTTGTTTTTTTATTTTTTGGTTCGGCGGGGCGGCGCTCGAGGTTTTTTGTTGTTGTTTTTGTTTCGTCCGGGTGGCGCTGGGAGGGGGTGGGTTGTTTTTGTTTCAGCGGCGCAGCA
>QXTE01000330.1:565783-677361 GCA_003942145.1 Platysternon megacephalum | reverse complement strand
GGGGGGGGGGGGGGGGGGGGGGGGGGGGGGGGGGGGGGGGGGGGGGGGGGGGGGGGGGGGGGGGGGGGGTGTTACGGCGGGCCGGTGTTCTTTTTTTTTTGCTTGGTGCGGCAAAAAAGTTTGAGCCGGCCCTGTCTGAGGGCCTGTGCAGCACCCATGGCACTCAGGGGAATGGAGACTTAAACACTGGGCCAGATCCTCAGCTGGTGTAAGATAGCACAGCTCCCATGGAACTATGACAATTTACCCCAGATGAGGATCTGTCCACCTGTTAGAAACTCCCCTGAGTACCCTAAGGGGCCACAAACCTTTTGTAGTCATCTCAAATGCCACTTCTGGCTACGCAGGCTTTGGAAAAGTTTTGCCGTGGTGTGTACTCCTGACCTAAACAATCCACCTGGAATCTGAACTATGCAGAGTTATTAGAATTCCTTCTAATTATAAAGTCAGAAATTCTTACTTATCATTTTTTTCAAATGTTCCAGATTATTCTTTGCTACTGATAAGAGTGTTTAATATTATAGAAAGGACGTATTAGCCAAATCCTTTCATTAGAGAGCCAAACCCTGAGGCCTTTGTTCCATTTTTACTAGGGCAAACTCCACCAGAAGTTTAATCTGGTGAAGGATCTTCGGATTTTTAAGATGTTCACTACAGAAATTCTACAGATGTTTAAAAACCAAGTTCATGTACTAGGGCGACCTGAAGTTAGCTAGCTTTAAGGGTCTCCTTAGTTCAACTTCGTGATCTTTGCCTTGAGAAAATAATGTTAACTTTGTTCATGGGCTGCCTAGAAAATCCATATTGCATTAATGTTCAGCTAATGATAAACATTCATCAAAGTTGAACTGACTTCGCCTTATGGGGAAGGACGTGCACGAAGTCACGGGACCTCCTGGTCAACTTCCTCCTGGCCCTGGCTAAAATGGCCATCTATGCCACCAGGGAGAGGAGGTTGGCCAATGGAGACTCCTGTGACTGTGGGGCCTGTTTCCGATCCTCTGTCCTTTCACGCATCCGGGCAGAGTTCCTCTGGGCGGCATCCACTGGCTCCCTTGCCACCTTCGAGGAGCAGTGGGCGCTGTCCGGGGTTCTCTGCTCGGTGTCCCCGTCAGGTTCCCTTCTTTTGACCCTTTGACCTCACTCCTGTCCCTGTTTTTCATTAGTTGTCCCCCGAAATCATTTGGGTTTACGGTCCTGTGGGTCCTCCCCTTAGGCTGGGGGGGGATCCTTTAGCAGTACCTTCCCGGAAAGCCAATAGGTACCCTTGGTGATGTCTGTAGGTGTTAGGTTAGCAGAGGACAAGATCTGGCATAAAGGACCTGATCCAAAGCCTACTGAGCTCACTAAAAAGACACCCATTGGCTTCAGTGGGCTTTGGCTCAGACCCTAAATCTCCAAACACGCTGAATGGAGTCTACTCATAGAATATGTTCCCGTGGGCATAGTCCTGCACCAGGGGTGCTGGAACTAATGGTGCTGGGCTTGCGCCAGCACTCCCTGGCTTGAAGTGGTTTCCACCATATCCAGGGTTTACCGTTTGGTTCAATGGCTCTCAGCACCCCCACTATACAAATTGTTCCAGCCCCCCTGGCTGCAGCTGCTTGCACGTTGGGTACAGGATGTCTTATCTAGGCCCCCATTCCCACCTGGATAAGTGCCCTCCAGAACGCTAAGCACTGCTGACAGTGCTAGTGGCTCAGATGGTGACATTCAAAATAGGGCTAAAGTAGAGTGTAGGCCAGGAGACAAGTGTTCGGTTCCTTGCTCTTTCTTGGATTCTATATGTGACTTTGGGCAAGTCACTTACTCTCTCTGTGCCTTAGTTCCCCAGCTGTAATATGGGAATAATACTTCCCTCCTTCACAGCGGGGATTGAAAGGAAATATTCATATAGGGAAGTAAGATGCTCAGATAGATGGCTCCCCTATCACTGTACTATATAACTAGACAGATAAATTTTTTCCAGGCAATATGCTTCACATATTTGCACCATTTTGTACTGCTCTTGCAACATGGATTGCTAAGGATTTTTTTTTTTTTTAAACGAAGACCTGTGTTTAATGGCAGCATTTAAGGTTAGCTGTTAGGTTTTCACAGTACATAATGGATGGCGCATTGTTATGAGTAAGCCCAGAGGTGTTCCCAGTAGAAGGCCATAAAATTGCTAAAGGATAATGAGAGAAAACAATATGCTGATGTAATTAAAATTGGGAGGGCCAAATTTTCATGTGCGATACAAGGCACCAAGTTATAGATGCATGCCTATAATTAGAACTGCTCAGGTTTTTCCTGTAAAAAATTTCAGACAAATTTTCATTTGAAATTTTCCTTTTTTTTTTCCAGAAAATTTCAAAAAATTAAATGAAAATTTTATTTTCAATCAGAATTTTCATTTGGATTCAATTTTCAAAAACTAAAACTGTTTTGACAATTTTTTCCTTCCCCCTGTCTTTTCCCAAACCATGCAATAGAATGACTGATGTCTAATTTAGTTTTGTTTTTTGTGGGATCGGAGATGGGAGTTTCACACTTACTTTTTTTCCCCACACTAAACCCTTCAAAATGTTTCCAAGCTTTGGAAAAGTTACCGAGTAACAAAATTTCATTTTTATTAATAACTTTTCCTAAGTTGAGGAAGTTTTGGAAAGTTAGAGTGGAAAAAGGAAACAAAGTAAAAGAGGAAAAACTGAAAAAGAGAAAAAAAATCCTGGGCATCATTTATTTTATTTATTCAGTGGGGAAGTGGGAGGAGGAGGAAAGAAAAATTTCAAATATTTTTTGGTTTCCAAAATCAAAACAAAAATTTCAAATTCAAAATTTCCCATTGAAAAATTGTATAGTTTAGTCAAATGATATTTTCCTGTGGAAAAAAAACAGGTTTGATGAAGCCTCATTTTTGTGTGGAAAAAAAACCTCACCAGCTTTACCTACAAGTAAAGACACAATGCAAAGGTGAAGGTAGTGCTCGCTTTTCAGCAATTGAGTTTTAGGGGCCAAACTGGGCCAAATTTTTCCATATCTGGATTAATCTGCTTCATAGCTTGCATAACTCCATGCTGAGTGAGGTTCATCTGTTGCTGAACTTTTAGTAGTTCATGAATTTCCACCAGAGTTTATCTTTAACCATCAGGTAAGTTAATGAATGTGAGATGACCTCTGCAAAGTCCATGTAGATGCAGAATATTGGTCATCCCAGTCCTAAACTCAAATGTTCTAGACAAAAATGTACTTAGAACTTTGAACTATGGCAAGCTAGCTGAAAGCAGAACCTGTGAAACATTTCGTTTGGATTTTATAATATTACTTTTGGAAACTAGGCAATAAAGAAAGAACATACTGTATGTAAGTTAACGAATAATAATCCTTAGCTGGTAAATTAGCACAGTTTCACTAAAATCAAGGGAGTTACACAGTTGTACCCCAGATGAGGATCTGGCCCCATATTTCAAGAACAGCGAGAGCATTAATGTAGTATTGTAACAATGAAGTGGACTGTGCCATACTCAGGAAACAATTGAAGGGCTGAGAAATGCTAGGATTGTCAATTTCTGGAGCTGTTGTCTGTGAGATCACCTTACTTGGGCCCGACAGGTCTAACAGGAGTCATGGCCCTCCAGATTCGGAGGCGTCCAGAGATCTACATGATTTCTGTGTGCATTTTGCTTGGAGCCCGTTTCTGTATACAATTCCTCAGGCCAGCCTCCAACCTGGCAACATAGCTCCCACATAACTTCTTACCAATGGTTGCTACAAAAGACCTCAAGGAAGGGGTATCATAGCTAGGCAGGTCACTTGTTCATTTCTAAGACGGACAGTCCTTCTTTTCTAAGATTTGTCTCCTGTCCAGTGCTGAGATTAAACTAGACATGGGTTTCTCCTGTATCATGAACTGGGGATGCCATTTTGAAGAGCGCACCATCCTCCCTACACCGGTGTGACTTTGTATGCACGGTGGGGAAGGGGGTCACATGGAGGGGTAAGCCTTCTGGGTGAGTGGCATTGCCACCCTATTCACAGCACAGAGTGGGAAGCAGTGTAAAAATGCAACCCTTCAGCATTATCATGTACCTGAATATCCCTGCAGGTTTAAAGGAGAATGATGTTCTCTCACCAAGCTCTGCCTGCTCCCTGCCTAGCCGTACCAGGTCCATGGAGCCCCAGGCCCATGATGCATCTGCAGAAGGTTTTACGTGAGACTAGAAGAACTGTTTTCTTCCTGCATCATTTCAGGGAGTTCCCTGGATTTTTTTATCCTCTATTTGTATTAGGTCTGGGCTCATAAGAACCGATATTTGAAGAACTCTGGAGTTCATGAACAATTATTAAATTATAATCCTGTTGTTATGTTCATGACACTAGGGTGACCAGAGTCCTGATTTTATAAGGACATCCCAATACTCGGGGCTTTTTCTTATATAGATGCCTATTACCCCCCCACCCCACCCCCTGTTCCAATTTTTCACACTTGCTATCTGGTCACCCTACACGCACACACACAGAATAGTTAGAAGCAACAGAGAGTCCTGTGGCACCTTTAAGACTAACAGATGTATTGGAGCATAAGCTTTCGTGGGTGAATACGTGGGTATTCACCCACGAAAGCTTATGCTCCAATACATCTGTTAGTCTTAAAGGTGCCACAGGACTCTCTGTTGGTTTTTACAGATCCAGACTAACACGGCTACCCCTCTGATTCCAGAATAGTTAAGAGTATTTTGTGTTTTTATATTTCTGGAAGGTTGCAACATAACACTACTTTATTTCTTAGAATCCAGAACTCTTATACACAAGAACAAAAATAGAGAGACAAAGCAGGCTGCTCCCTAAGGCAGAGAGGCACAACTCACCCACCTTGCTGTAGGCTGGCTCTTTGCAGGCCAAGAGCTGAAGACCCAGATCTCATGCTTTCCTACAGAGCCCCCTAGCCTTCAAGCAGGACCAGGAAACCCCTTACATTAAAGTGAGAGGCTGTAATTATAACAGTTTTCAATATATCACACCTATAACCAAATTATCACCCAAACATGAAAAGATCATGCAAAGCTATTGTACCACATGAGGTTTACAAAATAGGCAGTGCAATAGGTGCAAGTGAAAAAGGCACACCTAATGGCCTCTTTAAACCAGGTGTGTGATAACAGGAGGCCCCATGCTGGTTCTAAATAGGGGGAAATAGTGGAATGGGGGGAGCTATTGCAGTGTCCCTGGTATGGGGGGAGATTTTGGAATGTCCCACGTATGTGGCCATGCTTATGCTAATCCAGTGGCTAGGAAGCGCTGTCTGGGGAACATACTGGATTTTGAGGAACATTTTGCATTTCAGCAGGAATAAGCTGCCATTTCTGCTGCACTGCAAAAGCAGGCAATGTTCTTCAGGGATAGAAAGAAGCTCTTCAATGCATGGGGATGCACTATGCAGACAGCTCAGAATTCATGAATCCTACTCTCTGTTGTTCTGACTGCTGTTCATATTTCCGTGCACTTCATAGGCCTTATTTACTGACCAAGGCTTCAGACCCTAGCCCTAGATGGCGGTCAAGACTTAGCACCTCACTGCACACACAAACATACACCATTTACAAATAAGAGAACTGAGAGGTTGCACAAGAGCACTTCTAGCAAAGAAACCCAAGTCTCTCATACAGTAGATCCAAGTCTTAGCTACTCAGCCACATTACCTTGCAAAATGAATGTGCCAAATCTATGTCCTTTGGCTATCCTACCTCTCACCATTAAAGCTAGGAAGAGAAATCAGGTTTCCTGATCTCTGACATTCTATTAATCTCTAGCACATGACTTTGTCAGTAGGTTATGCAGCTAAGTCCTTTGGTGACGCGTCCACATAAAGGAGAATATTTGCTCCTGTAGCTCAAGTGGTGGAGGTCTGTATGAAAAATCCTAAGATCCAGCATTCAAACCCAGCTGATGACCCATGCTGGGAGACATTATGTTTGTATGTGATAGAATTTGTTTTCCAGTTTGCTTTTAAAATATAACAATTCACACAGTGAGACAAAATCCTTTAAAACAAGTTTTATAGTTCAAAACAAAACAAAACTGTTATGGTGGTGCACAAAATGAAGATGCATGGGAGGGAACTGAAACTTGTCATCTTTATTCTTCTTTCTGTGTCTTATAGCTTCACTGTAAGTGTTTGCAGTAATTTTGCAATTTGGCTTTGAACACTAAGCTGTTCCACAAGAACTGTGGTATATTATCATTTCCAAAGTATAAAATATATCTTGTACTTTAAGATTTGTCTATTCATGCATCTTAATATATGGGCCAAATTCTCAGCTGATGTAAATCTGCATTGCTCAGTTGAAGTCAATGGAGCTATGCTGATTTATCCCAGCTGAGGATTTGGCCCTTGTCTTTCTTTGAAACTTCTTCATTGACATGGGTATGTGAGAAGTAGCAATAGATATGCTTACTATCTCTAGCCAGACTTTAATTTTACAAACATAGGCCTTGATGCAGGAATTTGACCAGTGTGGACCTGTTATTAATTTCCCAGGTTCATCCAACAGCTCCTTAATTGCATTTTGAGTTTCTTCCTTCTCAAATAGCCAAAACAGGAGCTTTCCTGTTTTATTGCCTATTCCTTTGTTCTTGCTTTAAGATATTTTAATGTTTTTTTCTGCCTTTTCAAGAGTCATTGACTATATTTGTGTCTACTATTATTTAAAGTAATGATCACTCTTCTCGCCAGCATATATATATATTTAAATTGGTGAAGAGAATACAATACACTGATGAAGTTTACAATCTGTTTCTCCTCGTTTTTGTACATGATTTTTATGTGACTATCTTATAATGTGGCCCCTTAGGATTGATTTAAGTGGCTCCCAGTAAATTTATAGTGACTCTACCACATTAGCTTTTGTCTTGTCAGAGTTTAATTTTCCCTTTTATTATATGTGTACTTTGACTGTATTAATCTCTGTGGGTCTTATTCATAAAAATAAATAAATAAATAAACAAATTCAAATAAAATATTGAGAGGCATTTAAAGAAAAGCTGAAGGCTTTCTAAGATCAGGACTGGGGTCATTCAATAAAAAGGAATTATATCCATTCTAAATATGCAAACCCCAAGTTCAAAAATCCCCATACTCTGCCCTAAGAAGGTGAAGCACCAGAAGTACAGTATGCTGCATCTCTTATGAGTCTGATTCAAAGGCCATTAAAGTCAATGGAAAGAGTCTCAATGACTTCAGTGGTCTTTTGCATCAAGTCCTAAATGACTAAATATTGCATGTGAAACAAGAAAAGGGTTAGAAAAGTTTAGAGAAACACATTGGTCCCACAGAGATTGTAATGCAAGGTAACATTGGGGGAATTTGCGGGAGATGGTTGGGAGATGTCCAGGTAATCTCCATGCCGGAATTTAACATTGAGAAGGAAGAAAACAAAGTAAGAAAGGATACAGCCGTGGGTATGAGAATGGACATAAGGAGGAAGGGTAGTGTAGATACCAGTCTGATAGGTGATACTGGTGGTAGAATGTCTGTGCCTAATCGGGTAAAGAATGTCAGTGAAGCCAAATGGCAAAAATTAAGATGTTTGTACACTAATGCGAGGAGCCTAGGTAACAAAATGGAGGAACTAGAGATACTGGTGCAGGAAGTGAAACCAGATATTATAGGGATAATAGAAACATGGTGGAATAGTAGTCATGACTGGAGTACAGGTATTGAAGGCTATGTGCTGTTTAGGAAAGACAGAAATAAAGGCAAAGGTGGTGGAGTAGCATTGTATATCAATGATGAGGTAGACTGTAAAGAAATAAGAAGTGATGGAATGGATAAGACGGAGTCTGTCTGGGCAAAAATCACATTGGGAAAGAAAGCTACTAGAGCCTCCCCTGAGATAGTGCTTGGGGTGTGCTACAGACCGCCGGGATCCAATTTGGATATGGATAGAGACCTCTTTAATGTTTTTAATGAAGTAAACACTAATGGGAATTGTGTGATCATGGGAGACTTTAACTTCCCAGATATAGACTGGAGGACAAGTGCTAGTAGTAATAATAGGGCTCAGATTTTCCTGGATGCGATAGCTGATGGATTCCTTCACCAAGTAGTTGAAGAACCAACAAGAGGGGATGCCATTTTAGATTTGGTTTTGGTGAGTAGTGAGGACCTCATAGAAGAAATGGTTGTAGGGGACAACCTTGGTTCGAGTGATCATGAGCTAATTCAGTTCAAACTAGATGGAAGGATAAACAAAAATAGATCTGGGACTAGGGTTTTTGATTTTAAAAGGGCTAACTTTAAAGAATTAAGGAAATTAGTTAGGGAAGTGGATTGGACTGAAGAACTTGTGGATCTAAAGGCGGAGGAGGCCTGGAATTACTTCAAGTCAAAGTTGCAGAAACTATCAGAAGCCTGCATCCCAAGAAAGGGGAAAAAATTCATAGGCAGGAGTTGTAGACCAAGCTGGATGAGCAAGCATCTCAGAGAGGTGATTAAGAAAAAGCAGAAAGCCTACAAGGAGTGGAAGATGGGAGGGATTAGCAAGGAAAGCTACCTTATTGAGGTCAGAACATGTAGGGATAAAGTGAGAAAGGCCAAAAGCCATGTAGAGTTGGACCTTGCAAAGGGAATTAAAACCAATAGTAAAAGGTTCTATAGCCATATAAATAAGAAGAAAACAAAGAAAGAAGAAGTGGGACCGCTAAACACTGAGAATGGTGTGGAGGTTAAGGATAATCTAGGCATAGCCCAATATCTAAACAAATACTTCACCTCAGTCTTTAATGAGGAGCTTAGGGATAATGGTAGGATGACAAATGGGAATGCGGATATGGAGGTAGATATTACCACATCCGAGGTAGAAGCCAAACTCGAACAGCTTAATGGGACTAAATAGGGGGGCCCAGATAATCTTCATCCAAGAATATTAAAGGAACTGGCACATGAAATTGCAAGCCCATTAGCAAGAATTTTTAATGAATCAGTAAACTCAGAGGTTGTGCCGTACGACTGAAGAATTGCTAACATAGTTCCTATTTTTAAGAAAGGGAAAAAAAGTGATCCGAGTAACTATAGGCCTGTTAGTTTGACATCTGTAGTATGCAAGGTCTTGGAAAACATTTTGAAGGAGAAAGTAGTTAAGGACATTGAGGTCAATGGTAATTGGGACAAAATACAACATGGTTTTACAAAAGGTAGATCGTGCCAAACCAACCTGATCTCCTCCTTTGAGAAGGTAACAGATTTTTTAGACAAAGGAAACGCAATGGATCTAATTTACCTCGATTTCAGTAAGGCATTTGATACGGTTCCACATGGGGAATTATTAGCTAAATTGGAAAAGATGGGGATCAATATGAAAATTGAAAGGAACTGGTTAAAGGGGAGACTACAACGGGTCATACTGAAAGGTGAACTGTCAGGCTGGAAGGAGGTTACTAGTGGAGTTTCTCAGGGATCGGTTTTGGAACCAATCTTATTTAATCTTTTTATTACTGACCTTGGCACAAAAAGTGGGAATGTGCTAATAAAGTTTGCGGATGACACGAAGCTGGGAGGTATTGCTAATACAGAGAAGGTCCGGGATATCATACAGGAAGATCTGGATGACCTTGTAAACTGGAGTAACAGTAATAGGATGAAATTTAATAGTGAAAAGTGCAAGGTCATGCATTTAGGGATTAATAACAAGAATTTTGGTTATAAATTGGGGACACATCAGTTGGAAGTAACAGAGGAGGAGAAGGACCTCAGAGTATTGGTTGATCACAGGATGACTATGAGCTGCCAATGTGATATGGCTGTTAAAAAAGCTAATGCGGTCTTGGGATGCATCAGGCGAGGTATTTCCAGTAAAGATAAGGAGGTGTTACTACCGTTATACAAGGCACTGGTGAGACCTCATCTGGAATATTGTGTGCAGTTCTGGTCTCCCATGTTTAAGAAGGATGAATTCAAACTGGAACAGGTACAGAGAAGGGCTACTAGGATGATCCGAGGAATGGAAAACCTGTCTTATGAAAGGAGACTCAAAGAGCTTGGCTTGTTTAGCCTAACCAAAAGAAGGCTGAGGGGAGATATGATTGCTCTTTATAAATATATCAGAGGGATAAATATCAGGGAGGGAGAGGAATTATTTAAGCTTAGGACCAATGTGGACACAAGAACAAATGGATATAAACTGGACATTAGGAAGTTTAGACTTGAAATTAGACGAAGGTTTCTAACCATTAGAGGAGTGAAGTTTTGGAACAGCCTTCCAAGGGGAGTAGTGGGGGCAAAAGACATATCTGGCTTCAAGACTAAGCTTGATAAGTTTATGGAGGGGATGGTATGATGGGATATCAATTAATTGCCAAAATTAGGCTCTTTGATTATTAGCAGGTAAATATGCCCAATGGTCTGTGATGGGATGTTAGATGGGGTGGGATCTGAGTTACTACAGAGAATTCTTTCCTGGGTGCTGGCTGGTGAGTCTTGCCACCATGCTCAGGGTTTAACTGATCACCATATTTGGGGTCAGGAAGGAATTTTCCTGTAGGGCAGATTGGCAGAGGCCCTGGAGGTTTTTCACCTTCCTCTGCAGCGTGGGGCACGGGTCACTTGCTGGAGGATTCTCTGCACCTTGAGGTCTTTAAACCACGATTTGAGGACTTCAATAACTCAGGCATAGGTTAGGGGTTTGTTACAGGAGTAGGTGGGTGAGATTCTGTGGCCTGCGTTGTGCAGGAGGTCAGACTAGATGATCATAATGGTCCCTTCTGACCTTAAAGTCTATGAGTCTATGAGATCACTATTATAAAGTATTTCATATATGCGGTGTTCTTGTAGCTGTGTTGATCCCAGAATATTAGAGACAGAAGGTAGGTGAAGTAATATATTTTATTGGCCCAACTTCTGTTGATGAGAAAGACAAGCTTCTGTTGCCTGTCTCTCGATGTCGGGGACTCGAACCCCAACACTTCCAAGAGCTCTTCTTCAGGTCTGGGAAAGGTGCTTATGCAAAACAATCTGTTCTACTTTGTATTTAGACGGACGCTCTGAGCACTTTTCCCCAGACCTCAAGAAGAGCTCTGTGTAAGCTTGATAGCTTGTCTCTCTCACCAACAGAAGTTGGGCCAATAAAAGATATTATCTCCCCCACATTGTCTCTATAAGTATTTCAGTAACTTTACCAGACACTAAAGGGCATCTGGAAATGCAATAAATTTCCGGTTGCTTTGTGTCAGAGAACAGATGCCCAATTCCACCTACTGTTCTACAAGTTACATAGTAGCATGCAAAAATTATTAATTTTAAAAAATACTGCAGACCAAACATCAGATAAAGGAAACACAAAGGATAAAAATGTAATCTTAACTGAACTTTGCTCATCTGTATATCTCTAAAAATCTACTCTTCCAGGCTAGTTATCTTCCAACTCAAATTGACATTTGGCTCTCATTGTGATCTACAAAGTAACATGGATATTCTATGATGGGAAACATATGATGCATGCATGTGACCAAAACAATGTTATGGTGTTTGAGAACAGAATAAAAACCAGAAGAGAATCTAGGATTTTTAAAAAAAACTTTTGTTAAACTAAAGAATTTTAAGCCTGAAATGATACAAATGAAGCCAGAACTATATTTCAGGACTGTGCTGAGGACTATAGTTCAGTTTTAGAGCTTGCAGAAAGACATTGTCCTTTTTCTCCTTGATATGCTTGGAGAAATCTTAGCAATTTAAATGGAAGTTATGCCAAGAGAAGTATGAATTCCATATCAATCTGTGGAAAGATTCTGCCAAAGAATAGTTAAATAATTCCCCCAAAGCAGTCAGTGCCACCACATGTTCATATACTATTTACTCACATTTCATTCATGTCACTTAAAAGCACTGCATTTGTCAATGTTTGATGAAGAGAAAAAAAGAACACCATACCTCATGCAGAGCTTTTCTCTCACCGCAGTTTATGCCTCCAACGAAGACCATGTTGGGCATCACTGGTCTGGGATACTCAAACACAAAGTCATATCTCATCAGCCAAATGGATGTAGAACTCAGAAGGTCCAACAGTGTTACATCTCTTTGCAGAACCTCAGATGCGAAGCTTAGACCTTGTGCATAGAAACCATTGCAATAGAAGAATTCTACAGAGTCAATTAAAACATTTTTCAATCGTTGGGAAAATGTCATGTAGTCTGAGTTCATTGTAAAAATTCTTGGGACGTAAGAGAGAGGATCTGGACATCGATTTGCTTTGTAATGTAAATTGCATGGTAATCCTCGCAAGAAGAATACAGATGGGAGTGAAAAATAATTAGCAATTAGTGCTCCACAAAGAGAAACGGGATCTGTGAGGAGAGCATCAAAGTCACTTTGTTTCAGATATTGCATCAGTTCCCTGTGGTTAAATAAACTCTTACAGTGACTGAATAGCAGATTGAAAACTGCTACTGAAGAGTTATATATTGATAGAACATTAAATGGAAATGGTTGTTCCATTAGGTGAGCATCAATATATGTCTGTAAGCTTACATCTAGATCTTCCTTTGTATAAGATACTGGATATGTTTTCACTGTATAGTTCTCTGTTATTCCGAACTGCCAACTGACTTGAGGTATAACAACCACCACTTCATGTCCTCTCTGACTGAGGTTTTCCACTACTTGACGCATGCTGAGCCAGTGGCTTCCATCCATGGGCACAACCACCAGCTTCCCACCTTCTGAAAAGCCAGCGATCATCAGGAGAAGCGTCCATGCAGCGTGCTGATAGCGAAGGAGAAGGGTAGCCAGCATCTTCCTGTTGGAACTCAAAACCTGAATTTCAGGAGCAAACACAAAGATTTATAACTGTTGGCTTCTGCTGCGTTCTCCGTGTCATCTAGTTAATGATTATTAGATCTAGTTTGTTTCCAGATAACGATGGCTAGAGGAGATTTTAAAGCTGTGAGAGGGAGGGCCAAATTGATCTTATGAATGATCACAGAAGTATACGCTTGAAAACATTTCTGGTATTTGCATCAAAGTGCCCATGGTGGTGTTTACAGATAGAGTTCAGTGGAATTCAACCAGGGAGGAATTTGGCCCCTAGTGTTTAAGACAGTGGTTCTCAGAGATTTTAGCATAAACACCCCCACTTTCAGCAAGGCAAACCATGTCAGGACCCACCTTCAAGTGTGCTAAAGACAATATTCATACATGGCCAGTACTAATGAAATGTACAATTATAATAGCTTTTGCTTTGAATAATTTCAAGAGATTAATTAACATGTTGCTAGCTTATGTGGAAAATTTGATCCAAACTTAAATTAGAGTGAGCTGAGAATCACCCCCGCAGAGGGACAGGGTCTGGAGGTAGGCATTTCAAGGGCAGGGATGGGGTGCCAAGTGAAGCTCCCAACCTGTTCCCCTTGAAACCACATCTCCTGAGGACTTTGCTTATACAGTCTATGAACAGCCAGTAGTTGCTGCCTTCTCCTCCTGAGCAGCTCTGTGCTGGGCTGGGCACCACAGGGAGATGGGAGCAAAGGAGGAGAGAGTCTCTCTGCCCTCAATACTGCTAGCACCATTGCAACCCGCTGGATTTCGTGAGGAATCACTGCAGTCATGATGGATGCATGAGGGAGATGGTTGTTGTAGCTGCAGCAAGCTGGCAGAAAATCTAATGGAAAATCCCAGGCAGCCATTTGCATTTTCTTATTTTCAATACTGTAAACAACAAGATGAGAGTATACTCTGCAGGACCTGAACTTAATGCCTGCCGGGTGAAAATTAAATTCTGGTAGATTGTCAGTTAGCATGGCTCACGCAGCCACAAACCCAGATAGTTTTCCCAGGGCAATAAGAAGAGGTTCTATAAATACATTGGGAACAAGAGAAAGACAAAGGAAAGTTTAGATCTTCTACTTAGCAGGGAAGAAGAGCTAATAACTGATGACATCAAGAAGGTTGAGGTGTTTAATGCCTATTTTGCTTCAATCTTCACAAAAAGGTTTACTGTGACCAGATGCTTAACATAATTGATATTAAGAAGGGGAAACAAACACAAGCCAGAATAAGGAGAGAACTGGTTTAAAATGTTTAGATAAGTTAAATGTAATCATGTCAGCAGGTCCTGATAAAATTCACCCTTGAGTAATTTAGGGACTAGCTGAAGCTATCTCAGAACCATTAGGATTATCTGCAAGAACTCATGGGGGACAGTTGAGATCCTACAGGACTGGAGATATGGTACCTAACTTTAAAACAGGGAACAAAGAGGACCTGGGAAATTACAGATCAGTCAGCCTTACTTTGATACCTAGAAAGATGCTGGAAGAAATTATTAAACAATCAGTTTGTAAGCACCTGAAGGATAATAGCCAACATGGAATTGTCAAGAACAAATCATGCAAAACAAACTAATTTCCTTCTTTGACAGGATTACTGAACTAGTGGTTAGGGGAGAAGCTGTAGATGTAATATATCTTGACTTTAGTAAGGCTTTTGACACAGCCCCATATGACAGTCTCATAAGGAAACAAACGTGATCTAAATTAAATTACTACAAGGTAAGTGCAGAACTAGTTGAAAAACTGTACTCAAAGAGTAATTTTCAATGGTTTGCTGTCAAACTTGAACAGTGTATCTAGCCGTGTCCTGTAAGGGTCTGTTCTGGATTTGGTATTATTCAATATTTTCTTTAATGACTTGAATAATGGAGTAGAGAGTATGCTTATAAAATTTGTGGATGACACCAAGCTGGGAGAGGTTGCAACCATTTTGGGGAACAGGATTAGAATTCAAAAGACCTTGACAAATGAATTGGCCTTTAATCAACAAAATGAAATTCAATAAAGTCAAATGCAAAGTACTACACTTAGGAAGGATAAATCAAATGCACAAATATAAAATGGAAAATAAGTGGTTAGACAGTAGTACTGCTGAAAAAGATCTAGGGGTCATAGTGGATCTCAAATTGAATATGAACCAACAATGGGATACAATTGTGAAAAAGACTAATATCATTCCAGGGTATACTAACAGGACTGTTGTATGTAAGACATGGGAGGTAATTGTCCCACTGTACTTGGCAAGTATTGGTGAGGCCTCTGCTGGAGAATTGTGTCTAGTTTTGGGCACCACACTTTAAGATGTGGACAAATTGGAGAAAGTCCAGAGGAGAACAATAAAAATTATAAAAAGGTTTAGAGAAGCAGATCTATGTGAAAGGTTAAGAAAATTTGGTATTTTAGTCTTGAGAAAAGAAGACTGAGGTGGGACCAGACAACAGTCTTCAAATATGTTAAGGGCTGTTATAAAGAGGGTGGTGATCAATTGTTCTCCATGCCCCTTGATGCTAGGACAAGAAGTAATGGACTTAATCTGCAGGTAGATTTAGGTTAGATATTAGAAAAAGCTTTCTATCTATATGGATAATTAAACTCTGAAATAGGCTTCCAAGGGAGGTTGTGGAATCTCTGTCATTGGAGGTTTTTAAGAAGATCTTGGACAAACAGCTGTCAGGGATAGTCTAGGTATAATTGGTCCTGCCTCTGTAAAGGAGAATGGATTAGATGACTTCTCGAGGTCCTTTCCAGCCCTACATTTCTATGTTTCTATGAACTTTTGGGTAGTCCAGTCAGAAAATGGAGTTTGTTTCTGTGGAAAATTTACACTTTTCTATGAAAAAAATCTAAAACTCAAGTATTTTGTCCCAAAACAGAAATATTCCAATTAGGAAGTGCTGCCTCAGTGCTGCCATAGAAGTTTTAATTTTGGTGCACCCATTCTCCTCTGTAGGCCAGGCTCTCTGGTCAGACTACATCTCCCATAATGCATCAGTGTTCCCTCTTGGAGAAGGGAGCTAGTGCATCTTGTGAGATGTAGTCTGGCTGGAGAGCCCCACCCATAGAGGAAAATGGGGACATGAGAAAACTCAACTACAACTCCCATTAGGCACTATGGCTGCAAAGCCAACTTGTCATATTTTGTGTTTTGGATGAAATATTTCTCTTTCTGAGCACTTGGTTTTCTGACAAAATCAAAATTTTCCATGGAAAGTAGACACCACAAATTTCATTGAGTCCAAATCAACAAAAAAGTTTGAACAGAAGATTTTCACCCATTCTTATGCATGGGGTTGCTCTCTTCCCTTATTACCCTGCCAGCTATGTTTGTGATTCACGGAAGATCTCGCCAGCTATCCTATAGCACCCAAGTTACTGGGAAGATGGCTGGGAATTGTGGATGCTGCCATATAGCCCCATGCACACTGGGACATCCTCATTCCCTATGGTGACCACAGTTCCAATGTACTGGATTAGTCCTGATTTAGTGAGACTTCCTGTCATCCTTCTCAGTTCTAGGTGTAACCCTTCTGCCAGGTGGAGCCAGCAGCAATGAGGGCCGGGTTCAGGACATAGGGGTTCCTTTTCAATAATACAACACAAAACCAGTTCAAGCCCCCACCCAATGACCTGGGACAATTACACACCACCCCCTCGGCATCTCTAAGAGGCAATACTTCCCCTCTCGCAAGCACAGAGTCTGAGTGTCGCAAAAACTTTTAATAAAAGGAGGGAAGTAACTCAGCATTAATTTGGGAAAACACCACAACTAGGGTTCATAAACCATGAGTAAAAGACCCACCCCCAAGTAATTTGGGCAGTATCCTTTTCCCCCTCAGTGTCTTAAGTCCAGCAACCCAAAAGTCCCTTTAACGTGCCCGTCCCTTCTCTGCACCCCACTCACAGTTGCTGTCCTTGGCCAGTGCAGCCCCAGAGTTCAGAGGTTCATTCACAGAGTTCACCTTCCACCCTGTGTGTGGGGGGGGGGGGGTAAGAAGGCACCTTACACGGTCCAGAGCGAGCTGCTCTGGCACTCGCTTGTCACCCCAATAGCCGATTGCCACGCCTCTCTGCAGGGCTCTGCTCTGGCTCTCTCCACCTGCTGGCCACTTGCCATTCCTCTCCACCAGCCACCTGGCTAGTCACTCACCAAGATGTCTTCAGAGCCCCCCCTTTAACACAGCTCTTAGCAATTTCAGCTGTTAGTGGTGTAGTGTGATTTAGGGTGTACTAATAATATTAATTTTTATAATATGGGAATTTAATTTATTAATTTTATTGTATTTTATTTAATTAATTATTAATAATATTTAAGTAGTAATATTAATAGTATGGGTTTTAGGCTTGCCAATTTGTTTGATTAGAAGATAAAAGTTTTTGTTTTGAATTAGGCTTTACAGAATTTACAAAGGATCCTTGGGGGTATGACAGGAAGCTTACACTGAGACAGATATAGTTGTAAAGACTTTTTAATAAAATTAATAATAGTAAGTAAATGGTAAAATACTTAGAGTTACAAAGTTATAATTGCATTATTGCTATTTAAAATATATATATGCTAATATAGTATTATATGCAACAAAGCTTTGGTTAATATACTTATACCCTTTTTTGATAACCTGGTGGTAAGAGACACGGGACCAGCCTTGCAGTTTAGGTTTTTTAATTTTTGAGTGAGGGATGCAGTGCTTAGAAGAAATTTAATGCTAAGAGCTATTAAAACTAAATTAGGGTTTACTTGACTAACTTAAACCCTAATAAACAAACTAAGAATAAAACTTAGGGAAACCAAGCTTAGCCTAGTTTTTTTGAAACAAAGTTTAAGAAGAACAAGTATAGCCTACTAATAGTAGCAGTTATTGTAGATAGGTAGATAGAGTGGAGGAAGTAAGTGAGAATGGAGTAAGTGAGAATGGAGTACTTTATTGAGGTGGGTTACCTTTTTTATAGGGCAAAGTGCTGGAAATTTTTTCTTCTATGCCCAAATTTGATTTTTTACCCACAAAATGTTAGGGTACGCTTACTTTATAGGCTAGTATGTTTGTGCATATTGATGACACGTTTATACGCACATACTTTTTTTGTGGTGTACCTGTTAAGTCTATGGGCACAAATTAATAAACCCCCTATGCCATTTTTTATTGTTTATTGGTTTAAATAAAAGTTTATAAACATAGGCGTGGATACTTATTTATTAGGTAACAAGGTACAGGTTAACTTTACTTTTTAAGTAAAAGGTTTTAATATAAATATGCTAATTTTGCCTTAGCTTAACATACAAAATATGGCCTGTAGGTCTCTTGCATTACAGCCAAACTTACTTTAATATAAATTTATAAACCTATTATAATAAACCAAATACTTAAACTATATAAAAAATATATATATGCAAGCAAGCAGGTTAGTCCTATAAGCTACAGTGGGAGAGCCTCACTGCTGGTGCATACTGGGCAGTCTCTTGCAAGAGAGACCACTGGACCATTTTCAAGGCGCAGGCTCAGAGTTTCTGCCACAGACACTTGAAGGCTTGCAGGAATAATATCCCAATCCACACGCAAAAAGGTATGAAAGTGACAGAGGGAGAGCCCCATTTTGTTTCAACAAAAGTATTTTCCATGCACCGTGGATTGTTTTGGAATAGCCCTTGCTAGTAAATCCTACACTGCAAACTCCTTCAGCATTATAACCTCTTTGGAGCAGGGACCATCTTTATTCCTGCATTTTGTACAGCACAGAGCACATTGTCAGCAGTTGATTATTGCCAACCCCATGCACTGAAAAATTATGAGACAGGTGTCCCAAAATCATGAGATTGGATGAAAACCCATTATTTAAAATTTGTATTTGCCTTCTGGTATATTTACATCTCGCTTTCAAGCTCTGCCTCCAACCTCGAGTGCTAGAAAACTCTCCCACTGGCTTTTTTGGGGGGTGGGGGGTGAGGTGGGAGATGAGATTCTACTGCAACCTCCTGACTCCAGGAACTGAGTCGTTAAGAAAATCACTAAATATCACAAGACTCACGATAACACCGCGGGATTTGGCGACACGTGTGTTTGATACAGACTAGTTTCAACAGCTCGGGGAGGCCCAGACCCAGGGGCCGGTGAGAATTTGTTCAGGGAATGTTTATCAGGGTTTTGTGTGGGGACAGCCTGTGCCTGCCCTCGCCTGTGATGAGAAGGGATGGGTGGCATTTTATGAGTCTTTGTACCACATTTTTGGAAATTTCTCCCTATTAGATTAATTCTCACAGAGACGCCACCTTTCGCTAGAGAGACTACATCTCCCAGCAGGTAATGCGGTAACTACTCCCAGGCAACTACACCTCCCAGAGGGCCTTGCGGCAACAACGCCTTGTCAACTACACCTCCCAGAGGGCCTTGCGCCCGCCGCTTCCGGTCACATGCCGCTACCGAGGGTGCTGCGGGGCCACCCACAGTTTCCCTAGCGGACGACGAGGGGTTGGTTAGTGGCCGCGGACTCCGACCGGCGCGTGGCCTGGTGGCTTGTGGGAGTTGTAGTCCGGGCTGCGGGAGGCGGCGGTGCGGGCGCCCAGGGAAAGACTCCAACTCCCATCGGGCCCCGCGGGAGCCGGCTGACAACGGAGCCAAAACAACCATGGCGGCGGCGGCGAGCTGGCGGCGGTGCTGGTGTCAGCGCAAACGTGGCTCCACGTCCCGGCAGTGAGCGGTGAGCGGGGATGGGGACTCCCCCTCGAAGCCCCCTGCCGTGCGGGGGAGGGGCCACGGCGGGGAAGCTGCAGCTCAGGGGGGGAGGGGCTGATACGCATCCCCGTCACGTCACGTCATGTCACGGGGGGGGCTGTGGTGCGTCTTCCCCTGCGCGGCCCGGGGACCAGACCCCTCTCAGCGGGGCGTTTGCGTCCTACCGGCCCGGCACGGCGCAGGGATTGTGGCTGGGCTGCGGGGGCCTCCTTCCCCCCTGCGGCCCTACGGCTGTGGGTGAGCACCTCGCCCCGGAAAACCCGCGGAAAGCGCTTGTTAAAACCCACGATTTTGTGCAACCGTGAGCACAGAATAGATCAAAACGGGGGAGGGGGCTTGAAAATGATGTTCTCGCTCGACATTGTAACACACACACAAAATCATATTCTGCCAGGCTGCAGCACGTTGCCTTGGCGCTGTCTAAACACACACTTTCAAGCACCACACACACACACTCTTGCATCCAACTCACTACATTGGTTTTGATGGATACCGTTTGTGATTTGGTTACAAGTCTGTGTGTGAACCCTCCTGTTTTGGAAGACGTGCCCTGTTTTTACCAAAATCAAAATAGGGTGTGTTTTATTCCGAAATAAGTTTCCATGTACAGACTTGCAACTAAACCGCAACAGTATAAATAAAAGCTGATATTTTGGTGCAAGTTTGTGTATAGACAAGGCTTTGGTCGCTAAGATTGGAATAAAATTACAAAAGGTCCAGGAACTGAAATCTGTGGACATTAAAAAGGACAAAAACAATAAAAACTTGAAGATTATCTTGATTTATAGCTAAAAGTTGATATTTATGATTTATAATAGATGACAAGATAGAATGGAGGCATCAGTGATTTCAGGGGTGGCATAGTTAGGCCCAGGCTGAGAACTTTTGAAAATATTATGCTCAAGATTCAATTAGCATGTACTGCATAACCAATTAATATTGCAGTTTTTGTGCTAAGTGGTGATTTATGTTGGATCTCTGAAGGACTATACGGTGGCTTCACAATGTTTGGAGACTTATTTGAAGAGGACTTTTCCTTTGTGTCAAATAATCAATGTGGAAAAGGGAAGAAATCAAAGTCCAAAGATACCGAACCTCTCGCTCCAAGGGAGTTCACCAAATTAAGTGGTATCAAAAATCAGGGCGGGACCTGCTACCTCAATTCCCTTCTCCAGACTTTGCATTTCACGCCAGAATTTAGAGGTACTGTATCTTAAAATATAACTTTCTAAAGTAACTTTAAAATTAACCATGTTTATTACAGTAGTGCCTAAGGGCCAACCAAGAGTGGGGCCCCATTGTGCCAGCTACTGTACAAACACAGAGAAGAAGACAGTCCTTCCCTCCAAAGAGCTGTCAAGCTAAATAGACCAGACAGACCCAGGGTGGAGGGAGGAGTAGAACACACTAGCAGAGTGAAAGATGTGATGGCAGCAAACACTGTGTTCCACGTTTCCCCCCCCCTTCTTTGGGGTGGGGTGGGGGTTCATTTAAGAAAGGATACGCTGAATAAAAGAAAAGGGAAGGGCAGGAAAGAAGAGGGGCAGGTATGGAGTAAAGCTGAGGTGGAGAGACTGTGGAGGGAGGGTAGGATTGGAGTAAATAACCAATCCGAACAGAGAAAGTCCAGTCAAAACCGTAGAAAGCTCTCTGAATGTCCAAAAGAGCAAAAGTCCCTGCTTTTGCCTCTACCAGCAACATGTCATATTAACAATATTTTACTAGAAATTCTGCATTGACAGTTGTTGTCAGTTATTTATAAAACATTACTAATGGAAAGCCAATTTCAAAAATACTGTTCACTCCAGATAAACTGTAGCAGCCAAGATGAAAACAAAGAGCAGGTGGTCCATAAAGTTAATATCTCTCACTTCTGCAAAAAGACCTATATCAAGTCTAGATATTTTATGTATTCACATCTCAGAGACACAAATGTGCTTATAACTTCTTATTTAAAATAGGATGCAGTTTCACTTTGGCCATTGCCTCTCATTCACTTTTCACATAACCATTATCTTATGAAGAAGCAGTGCTTCAAGACATCTAACCATTTGTATGTTTCTTAATATTGGTATTTAATTTGGATGGGGTGAAAATAAATTGCAAATGTCTTTCAGGAATAAACTTCTTAAGATACTTAAGGACTTCCTGGGATGTTTTTGATTGCTAACAGGACAGCATGATAATTTTTCATACAAATAAACTAAAATACGATGCATATGAATGTAAAGCTTCTTTATTTTAAAGTCATGTTTCCTTTTCCATTACAGAAGCACTGTTTTCCCTAGGCCCTGAAGAACTTGGTTCTCTGGAAGATATCAATAAACCAGATGTAAAGGTGTTAAAATCTACTCTTATTATCCTCTGCTGTAGGTTGATTCAGAAAAATGAGGGTTTGAATCAAGAGGGAATACAATTTCTGACCATACTTTGGTTTGTCAATGCATTCTGTTTTGTGCGCTGGTGAAAGCCGGTGCACCAGTTATTTTGCAATAATATTATAGATCTTGATCCTACTCCCATAGAATCCAATAGCAAAAGGCCTTCTGACTTCAGTCGGAGCAAGAGCATGCCCAAAACTTGTACAGTACTGTTCCATATTTTCTTTATTACTAATTAAGGCTCCAATTCTGTGACTTCTTGTTTGTGAGACTGCTGCATCCTTCTGGGGAGGCTCGCAGATGTAGTGGTCTACCTATGCACAAGATGGTGCCTAATTTTTATTTTTAAAATGCTTACTAGCATTGGAACACAGATTTTGTTTCTGTATTCTCTGTTTAAAGTGATAGAAGCAAGTTGTTGGTGAAGTGAGTTTTCTTTGTAAATCAAAACTACAATAGGTAGCTGTCCTAGCTATGATTTAATTAAATCTCCTAAGGCCATATTCTTTTGTTTTTTTGAGGTACTAAAATGTGCAAAATACAAAAACAAGTTACTGTTTATATTATGATAGATTAAATTTAAGTTAATTGTTTTTCTTTCTGTATATTAGTTTACCACCATTGAAATAATGAATTTAAATTTCTGAGATACTTAAGGATGAACAATTATGTAGATTTTGGAAAGATGCATCCATGTGTATAGAATTGTGAAGTAGGCCAAGTTATAATTAGAACATAAGTGCTACTGGGTTGATGGTGGCTTATTCTCACTTCTGTGCTAAATCCTAATTCATTTTATTTAAAGTACTGGTTTTGAAGTTGCTTCCTGAAACCTTTTTTTTTTTAAAACATTTAGGTTCGAATAATTCCATTACAGTTACAACGATTATTTGCTCAGCTTTTGCTCTTAGATCAGCAGGCTGCATCTACAACAGACCTCACTGAGAGCTTTGGATGGAACAGCAATGAGGTACAGTATGGTATCTGTAAGGACACAGCTTGTAAGAGTATCAGAGGGGTAGCCGTGTTAGTCTGGNCTTTGGATGGAACAGCAATGAGGTACAGTATGGTATCTGTAAGGACACAGCTTGTAAGAGTTTCTTCCAAAAGAGAGAGAGAGGATGACTCTTGGAGACTTGAAATATTTTGACATGTGAGAAAGTTTAGAATTTTTCAAGCTGGGGAAATATATTTTTAATTTGGCAAATATTATTCTTTTTTTGTCTGCATCCCCACTGAAAGCACATATTGACTATTTCCTATGGAGAACAAGAAAATGGTTTTCTTCAGATATAAAATATATTTTTAAAATATTTCTGTAGTTTTTCATTTTTTGCAGCAATACTGTTTGCTCCAAGTACTTCAAATAATTAGGCACTTACTTTATGAAAGCGAATAGTCCCACTGAGTTCAGTGGGAGTAGAGTGTATGACCTGCTCTATGTTATGCATGCTTGTAGCAGAAATAATGGAAGTAAATTAAGGCTGGAAAGAAGTGAGGGGAAAAACAAACTTTTAAGTTAGCATAGTATTCCTCTTTTGGTAGTAGGCAACTCTCACATTGTATCTTGCTTCCTTTTAAGGCCTTTGTTATGTCTCTAATGTAACTTTTGATTATTGCTTTTATAAAATGCTTTAGTCATCATAATATGAAAAGCAGGAAACTGCACTAATAAACCCTTTTTTAAAAAATGTGTCCTATGTTGTCTTGCAGGAGATGAGACAACATGATGTACAAGAGTTAAATCGGATTCTGTTCAGTGCTTTGGAAACTTCCCTTGTGGGGACTTCTGGCCATGACCTTATTAATCGGTTGTACCATGGGACTGTTGTTAACCAGATTGTTTGTAAGGAGTGCAAGAATGTCAGTGAGAGACAGGTAAATTCCTAGGATAGCTTTGTGTGTGTTTAATAGCATAGATTGTTGGCAACTTGTTAAGCAGGTTACGGTTTATTGAAGACGTTAATTTTCTGTACGTGTAAATGCTTGCTTAACCCCACAAAATATTCCAAGTTAATTAATTATTTTGACCATTCTAATAATCAATTTATTGGAACTATGCAGCTTTTATGGGTTAGGACTCTGCAGACTTCTAAACACATGGAAAATATTCAAGGCTTATTTGTTCATACTGAGTCTTGGCTGGTATTTTCTAAGCTATAGAGAGGGCATGAGTCATCAGAAGAAAACAGTAGCACTATGGCAGTTTCTAGCTGAGTTACTGTGTATCGCCAATGGTAGATATGATTAGAGATGTAAGTAATGATGTTACTACAGTGAAACTCCATTTGTTTCATTCACGTTTTACCATCTATTTTTCTAATCTGATATGTTTTTTACAACCAGGACTTCTTACAAAACTAAATTATGACAAAAGAATTAAACAGTTTTTTGTTTTTTTAAAAATCCTACAAACACTAGTATTGCTGAAATAAAGTGATGAGAGAGATTCCTTTAATCCAGGCGCATGACTTACATTCGTGTGTTTCTTTATATTTAACAAATCTGCTATTGTGCCTGCATGCAAATGTGCTGTAGTATACCAAATATCAAAATCTGGCCTTGTTTACACAACGTATTGGCTTTTGTTCTCTACTGTACTGTTGTATAGGAGGATTTTTTAGATCTAACGGTGGCAGTCAAGGATGTATCTGGCTTGGAGGAGGCCCTGTGGAACATGTATGTGGAAGAGGAATATTTTGAAAATGATAACTTGTACCGATGTGGAGCATGCAACAAACTGGTTGAAGCAGCAAAGGTAATGGGTTACCTTGTCCATAGCATCCAGTTTGACAGCAATTCAGGAATTTGGAGAAGATTGGCATTGGTACTTTACATTAGGGAGGGCTTTGGCATTCTCTGCCAAATTGATTAACATATGAACTCGTAGCAGTCACCTTAAGTGGAGAACATGTGAAAAGACCTCTTTTTTTTCTTTTTCTCCCCTCTGGTATGAGAATAGTTAAAAAAAATTGTTTTGTGTTAACATGTACATTGTTGCAGTTTCTTACTAGGTCCTGGATGTAAGGTTTGGGCAATATGAAATATCAATTCATCATCAGTAATAATCTTCCAGTGATTTACAATACCACTTCAACACATAATNATGTGAAAAGACCTCTTTTTTTTCTTTCTCCCCTCTGGTATGAGAATAGTTAAAAAAATTTGTTTTGTGTTAACATGTACATTGTTGCAGTTTCTTACTAGGTCCTGGATGTAAGGTTTGGGCAATATGAAATATCAATTCATCATCAGTAATAATCTTCCAGTGATTTACAACACCACTTCAACACATAATAGCTTAGTCTGAGTTAGCATCCAAGTGTTCATTCAGGCTTAGCAAATTATAAGGTTTTTCTGAATGAGTCTGTCAGTGTGGAAGAGCAGTTCTCTTCGCTCACCTCAAAATAATCCCCATTGTGGTTGGAGGCAAGAATGGACAGGACAAGCTGCAGCTAAACAACTTGGAGTAGATCAGAAGGCCACAACTGGCTGGTGCAAACAATTTTGTTAAAAGTAGATTATGAAAGAATCTAACTTTCTAGTTAAAACTGATGGCTCTGGGCAGGGTTTGACAAATCCTCTCCTCAAAGGCTACTAAAATTTCCCTGGCAAAAGGGAGTGTTTCCTAGCACTTTTTACAGAATTAGATTAAACCAGTTGTTAAATGCCTGTGCCTGCTGTACATTAGCACTTCCACTCTTGCTGGTGGTGGATCTGCACGAATGCAGAAATATACTTCTAAGTTTTCCCAGTGTAGACATACCTTCTGAACCATGAAGCTGCTTTTTGAACACTATTCTGATCTTGGAGCTGGAGTACACTCTGCTCTTTTCATGCTTCTACTGGTCCTGATTCTGTGCTGGGGCTGTCTGCACCTTCATGGGGGTAAAATAGTTGTAAATGCATTGGCTGAACCTCTTTGAGCCTCCAACATTTCTATCCTTTGATGTGGGAGAATTCTGCATCACTGCACAATGCAGAATTTTGCAGAAATTAATGTGCGTGCAGTTTCCTTTTTCCCTCCCACAGAAATGGGCTGCAAAGATGTTGACTGACAATAGGGGCTGCTGGACCTGTCAGAGCCCAGCTCGCAAATAGAAGACAAGGCCAGCAGGAGGGGGAGGGAACTGGAGGGTGCCCAGCAGTTGCAGTTCCCAGCATACCCTATAGGACAGAGGTGGCGGCGTGCAGGAAACTCTGTGCAAGCCCGGGACCCAGCATCAGGCTGTTTCTCCCTCTGGATCCCTGGGCTCTAGGAGGTAGGATCTGTCAGTGTCTGCGCCGGGGGGGACCCACAGCTGGCTGACAGGGGGTGAGAGTGTCTGGGCCGGGGGTGGGGAGGCAGAGAATCAGGAACTGGGTTGTCATAAGGGTTTCTTTAACTCTCTACTCCTGAGGGAAATTTTGTGTGTGTCTGTATTGTTACAGATATACTTGCTGACAGGTATTTTGAAATAAATTACCAAAATTGAAACTGGCATGATTATGTAGTGCTATTTTGTCAAATAAAATTTGCAGAATTTTAAAATATTGTGTGCAGAATTTTTAATTTGTTGGCACAGAATTCCCCCAGGAGTAGGAAATGCACTGATCAGCAAAAGGGAAAACAATCTCAAGTTTCCCTGTGTTGAGCAGACAGGTTAACTATTATAAAAGCTGACTTGCTACCCTTATAGGGTGAGAACCATACATGTTTAATGCATCTTGTACACTATATGAAAGCTGCTTTTAACTTTTAAAATATAGAACATATGAAATGGGTTAATTTTGTATTTGAAATATATGTAATATATGCCAGTAGATGTATTTTGCAAAATACGTCTAACTTACAAGTTAAGTATTAATTGAATTTGTTAACAGATATCGTGTTCAGATACTAAAAATATAAAGTGCATATTGCATCTGGTGTACATGTATAATGGTAAATATTGACCTATATTCATATCTGCATGAATATATTTAGGAATAGTTTCAAATATTTTCTGTATAGGAAAGCCTTGGTTTTTTTTGTTTTTTTTGTAACGGAAATAATTACGTTTTCACAGAAATTTAGAGGTGGCTGAGAGCTGCTCTGTAAGCAGCAAGTGCAAACCAGCAATCTTGTCCAAACATTGATGCCAAAAATCAGGGTGTCTTTATTTTTGTCAGGTATGCTTAATTTGTAGATTAGTGTAACTCCACTTGTACAAGAGCTAGACAAGCAGAGAATCACCTCATTCTTGAATCTTGGAATCAGATCATGGTTGGTGGCATTTTACACCAACATCACTTGACTGTATATGTCTGCCGAGGGCACAAGATGGGAAATAACCAGTGGATCCATGTAGCAGTGGATCAGTCACCCATGACCCTGAATCCCCACTGCCCAGCATACTGCACAGGACTTCTGTGCTGTCCAGGAGGTGTGCCTCCCCAGCTTAAGCTCCTTAAATCTTTCCTCACATCCTGTGCCGTTAATTGTACCCCCAACTCCTGCATTGCACTTCTTTCTCTGTGGGGAAGAGGGCAGGATTATTCACCTCTAAAAGAAGGTAAACTGCTTTCGTTCATCTCAGCAGGCTGTAAACTCTTTAGGCTGTCTGTGTGCTCTGTCCCCCCAAACTGGTATGTCTGCACTCCCCGAAGGAGTCAAAGGTTTTTCTCTGATGGACCTTATAACCTGTCAGAGGGAAGGAGAAACATTTGGACTAGTGCAGTACTGGACGACTTGTCAAGGAGTGGGTCTGAATAAAAGATGGTATAGCATCTACTACTTATTACTTGGGTCTCTCTTGGAAGTGTCAAAGAATTGACTAGTGATTGTGTTGGCACTTACTAGAACTAGGTCACTAATTGTTCATCTGTCTTATGACCAAGGCTGGCGCAACCCATTAGGTGACCTAGGCGGTCGCCTTGGGCGCTAACATTTGGGGGGTGCTGGCCGCCCCGGTCGTCGTCAGTATTTCGGGGGCGGGACCTTCCGCCGCCTCTGTCGGGAGTGGCATTTCGGGGGCGGGACCTTCCGCCGCCTAGGGCGGCAAAAAAGCTGGCGGCGTTCCTGCTTATGACACTTAACCATTTCACATAATATGTAATGTGGTGAAATACATCTTTTGATGTGATATCCAGACTTCTCCCTTACATAGTTTGCTTGAATTTTTACTTTCCACTGTCATTACCTTTGGGATCTTCTCTTTAATGAATGATATCCTCTTACAAAATCCATAATGGCTGATTGCTTTCTATTGAAACCTTTTGGGGAACTTTTCCTCTGACAGCCTGAGAGAGTTGTGTTTAGAATGGAGGACATGCTGCTTCTTTCCTGTAATAAACTCATACTTAAAACTTTTTTGTTCATTTTACAGTCTGCTAAACTACGTAAGTTGCCTCCCTTTCTTACTGTCTCGCTCCTGAGGTTTAACTTTGACTTTGAGAAGTGTGAACGATACAAGGAAACAAGCTGCTATACGTTCCCTATCCGGATTAACCTCAGGCCTTTTTGTGAGCAGGTTTGAACAATTTTGTCTTAATTTGTTCTCTGGCTGAATATGTGGGAAATTTATCTCCAGGATGAGCCATATTTCATTTTACCTTTTTGGTCAGGTCACAGGCTATTTGCAGGAGAAACTGTATGGCTTTCCCTCTGTCTGCAATCTGTCCTTCCAAAAGAGATCTCTTTTAATAGTGTTGGAAACTCTAACTTTTGTGGTGCGAACACAAAGCTTTTATGTGTAGTACTGACAAATGGGAAAAATCAGTAATAGCATAAAACTTACTTGAACATTTCCAGGCAAAAACCTCATTACCTGAAAGTTAGTTGTTGCATTACATTAATTTTTATGTTGGTATTATCTAATAGCATTATATAGAAACTCAGTTGTATATTGCCACACCCTTATAGTTTATGCATTCTCTTAGAAATCTATACCGATGAATAGTCATATTAGACATTCATATAACCAAAACATAGTTATTAACAAAACAGAGCCTTTACATAATGAACTTTAGTCCTTAAACTATGTAAATAATATACTTACTGCAGACACACTTTAAAGTCTGCTTTCCTAAAATCTTAATCACCATGGTTTTGGATCTTAAAGTTCTGCAAATTGGCATTGAGGAAGAATTTTTCAACATTAGCTTTGGTGGAGGAGCATATTATTATTTGCTTTTATTTGATTTTTGTAAAAGTTAAGCTGCATGTGAGGTTTTTTTTGTTAAGCTCCGCAAAGTTTCCAGAGTTAACAAAGCCTTTTAGAGGGGCCAGTGAAATTAGACACCTACCCCCCACCATCATTTCTCAAGAAGTCACTTTTAACTTAGAACTCCTAAACTATTTACTTGTAACTTTCCAGAAAATTGCAACTATGCCTAGGAGTAAGTGGTGTAAACTTGTTTATGATAAACATTTTTGTTTCCAAACAAAAGGATTTCAGCAGCATTCAATTGAAATATTCAACACAATATTAGCTAATGGAGCTGCTAACTATACTTCACTAAGTATGAATAGTAATTTCAGGGACAGCCGAGTTGGCATATTTCAGTATTTGAATAAAACATACTTTTATGTTGACCACTGTTACTGAAAATATTTTACTTCTAAAGTAGTTAAATGCATCTGTGGCTTGGTTCAAATGTATCTCTAACTCTGGAATAATGGTGGATAACAGAGAACTGCATTGATTGATCTTTTTCCCCACTAAAACACCTGAAATTTTGTCCATAGTGTAAAATCCTCCTTGTAGTTGTGTAAAAGACTTATAGGGTTCATTAATTTCCTCTTGTTTTAGACTCAGTTGGAGGATTCGGAGTACATGTATGAGCTCTTCTCTGTTATTATACACAAAGGTGGCTGCTATGGAGGACACTACCATGTTTATATCAAAGATGTTGATGCATTAGGAAATTGGCAATTGCAAGTAAGTCTAGAACACTCATTTTGTATGGCTTTTCTCCTGCTTGGCGAGTTTCAATTCCTTGATGTATTAATGTAGACTGTACTAAAGCATTAAGTACACTTTGTATCAACAAAAATAGTCTAGTGAGGCATTCACTCAAGCTGTCCTTCATGGCCTTTGTCATGCACTCATTTCATGTGAAGAGACCCTTTATTCAGTCAAGGAATGATTTCTTCTAATCAGAGACTGAAAACTGTATCAAACCTTGTGACTAGATTTGGTTGTCTATTTGCTATCCCGCTGAGTTAAGTCACAGTATATGATTTAGAGAGGGATTTAGGCTCTAAGGGGCCTACCAAATTTAGAAGGCTCAACTTTCAGCTTTGTCTGTGAGGCTGGCCAGCCCATATCAAAAATTTCCAATGACTTCAGCATCTATAGAAGTCAATGTCCTATACAGTAAGAGGTTTTGATAGTCCTCTTCAAACATTATTTTGTTACACTGTAAAAGCTCATGGAATTTCTGTTCACGGAACCTTGTCTGCACTGGTAATCTTTGAATCTAATATTTGTCATCTCATCTGACAGGCTGCATCATGAGGGTGGGGGAAGGGTGGAAATTAGGAGGGGCAGTAACTGAGTGATCAGGAGCCTTCTATAGACAACAGTCATAGGGCCAGCCTTGCATACCAAAGTGTTTTGCCATCCAGCGTGGAAATTGTATTTGATGATTCTGAGCATCCAAGTTTATTTTAAAAAAGGAGGTGGGGGGTGTGGAGCAGCCAAGCAATATGATGCCTGCTCCTATGGCCAACCCTGTTGGTGAGTAAGTGTGTGTGGTCTGATATGACTTCTTCAATGACATTTTCTCCACATTTAACTGCTGCAGTTATGCATGGGTACCTATAATTCTGTAACAGAAAAGAATCTGTGCTAGAAAGCAAAAGGAAAAATACACGTCTCTGTTTGAAATAATAGTATTTACTCATCTTTATTTCCATAGCCTTGTAGTAAGGACCCCATCAATGATCTTTTTCAGGAGGAGGAAAGCAAACTGATGACTGAAGAGAAGGTTCAGAAAGATACTGAAAATATCAAAGAAATGGAGAATCCACTGACAATCCTGAAAGGGATCTTATCAGAGGTATGGTATGTAAACAGATCTTTACTGCTCCCTGTTAATTACTGATCTGGAAGAGGGGTGGGGTAAGTGAAAAGAATCTAAACTTGTCCTAGTAATTCAGCAAGGAGCATGAGACTGAAAGTGTGAAGTTGATTTTTAATATAAAAGTAGTCATCCACTGGATCTCTCTGAATACTTGTTTGGCCAATCCATTAGTAGCCTTAAGTAGTTTACCCAAGCTATTGCAAAGGTTAGCAAAACCCATAGGTTTATTACCATTCCTGTTTGTTGCATACTTCTTGGTTGGAGTGTTTGAGGTTTTGCCCACCACTTCATCATTTCAAAGTCTGTTAACTGTGTTCCTTTAGGAAGAATCCAAACAAATTCCTGTGGATCAGTTAGGGCAGAAACTATTGGAGAAAAAAGGAATGTCCTGGAACAAAAAATACAGAAAACAATATGGACCAATACGAAAGGTAACAAAAACAGTAAAACTCTAATAGGTACATTAGTTAAATTTTAGCTAAGCCTATTACTAACAAATCACTTCACAATTTTCAGTTTAAGAAAAAAATTTAAACTTGTGTTCTTCTAAAATTTCAAATGTTAAGAACAGTAGGAGGACCAGTGGCTCTCCTTTCCCAGCAGACAATCTGTAATGTAAGTCTAATTTATGAATGAAAATGCATATAGCAATGTATTTAGAAGTGTCAGTACATATAGAAATATTAATGATGATTTTAAAAATACAGTACACTTGAATTAGCAACTCAGTAGTCATGATTGTAATGAAACTCTTATTCTGAATCCTACTCATTGGTAGTTTAGAACACATCCAAAAATTATCACTTTGGCTAAATTCTCAGGCTTGCCAGCTCAAGAATTGCATTGCAATAGTAAAGGAAACTGCTGCATTTGAATTTTGAGTTTGAACTCATTTTTAACCTTTTGAATTATTCTTCTTAAGAGTTGTGACACACAGGCCCATTGGTGGGTCATCACTCTGTGTAACTCTTGTCAGACCAGACAAATTCACTACACCTACCACTTTGCTGTCATAGTATTTATCTATAAAGGATGTTGTGTGAGGTATCAAATGAAAGCTTATATCATGCTGGTTGCAAGTATTGCCAGATATATGTATGCATGTTATTTAAGAAGTCGAATGCATGTATTGAAAATATGTTTAGAATCTGTGTTCCTGGCAGGGTTGACGAGCAGCTTTTTGCCAGACAAAGGGGTGTGAAATCACCTATCCACGCTGTCTCTATTGTAAATTAAACACAAAGGAAGCTGCATTTGAGAAAGTCCAACAGGAAAAGTCAGGTTGACCAGGGTGGGGATGTGAAATCAACATGGGAAGACACCAGAAACTAAAACCATAGGGAAGTTGTCTTGTTTCTGGCATCAAAACAATGAATTTTGGGGAAATATAAGGAGAAGCAAAAAAGACATTTTGTTATCCATTTCAATGAGGAACACCCCTGGCGGAGTGGAGTGGTTCATGAAAAATCTGGATCCAGGTTAAGACTGAAAACTAGCAAGTTCTGTAGAAAAGGTTTCAGGTGAGAAACTGCTTTAGATAAGATTAACTTGCTAGAGCTAAGTTCTGGTCTTGTAGAAGCATGTTATCTTTTGTTTTTATTCTTACTGAACAGTCACTTGAATTCATGAATCTCTGTTCTTAATACACTTATTTTTGGTTTTATTATAAATACAGTGCGACTCCTTAGCTGAACTAAACAGGCTGGTATGTACACTGTCTCTTTGGAGACAGCGAACTTGGTAATTTCTGTGAGTGTCCGGTGTCAGGAGCTGGATACTACAGGGGAATGCTGTTCAAGGGGGCTCGAGGATTGGGGTGCACCTAAAGTTAATCTGCAAGGCAAAGTAAAGGCTGGCAGAGCTTCTGATGAGATTGTTTTGATGGCTAACAGATTAGAGTGACAGGGAGCTGACACCCAGTTTAGCACTAGAAGTCTCTCTCTCTAAGCAATCAGGTAACAAGGTGACTTACAGTCCTGAGCACTCCCGAGAAAGCTTCTCTGAAATGCAAAACTATTTTCATATTTTGAAGCAGCAAAGAATCCTGTGGCACCTTATAGACTAACAGAGGTTTTGCAGCATGAGCTTTCGTGGGTGAATACCCACTTCTTCGCATGCAAGACTGTAGAAATTCACCCACGAAAGCTCATGCTGCAAAACCTCTGTTAGTCTATAAGGTGCCACAGGATTCTTTGCTGCTTTTACAGATCCAGACTAACACGGCTACCCCTCTGATTCATATTTTGAATAATTCAAAAATAGTTTAAATTGTGAAATTCAAACAGAGCTGTCTTAGAGGAGTAGCTGCTTTGCTGAGATTGAAAGTAAACTGAGAAATAACCTATGAGCAAAATAGCATACTGAACATACACAATGTTTTCTGTCATGATTGAATGTCTGTTAACAACAACTATAATGTGCATGCACATATGTGTGGGTTTTCATGATGTCAGTACATTCAGTGAACTGTTTGACATGTTCTGATTAATGCATGTGTGTGCTTATTTGAATGAGACTATATGAACATACACTGAAATCAACTCATTTGATACTTCAAGAATGTGCTTTTGTTAGTGATCAGAAATTACACTTATCTGAGGTTTGGATTTACTATATAAAGTGCTTAGATTGTAAGCTGTCTGGGCAGGGAGTGTCTTTATGTGTATTTGTACTTCACTTGGCACAATCAAGATTGGGACCTCTGGATGCTCCTGAAATATAAAGGCCCTGGTGTGTGCCAAAAACCACTAGTCCTATGGACGAATGACCAATTTAAAATCCATAAACTCTGGTTGGTATGGTACAGTGGTATAAAGTATTAATTTTCATCCATGGAAAATCCTTGTTCTGGTTTATCATCTTTCTTCTCCCCGCCGCTGCCCTACTCCCCACCCAACATTCCACTTCAATTTGTCTGTTTGCTGGGCTTATTAGTGCTGTTTGTCAACTCCGTGCCATGTTACTTATCTATCCTGTTCGTCTCCAGAGGTAGGCCACTGGAACAGACAATTCTCTCTTTAAATTAAAGATCAATATTAGTTCAACAAAAATCTTGCAACACGGGTTTTATTCTGGAGACTTGCTGAGAAGCATATACAAGAAGAAAACAAAATGACATACAATAAATAAAAACTAAATAGGAAAACTCTGGGAGTTTAGGAAACAACCCCGTCCTTTGGTCACTTATGTGCAGTTCTACTTTATCAAAGGTGTTTACTATGTCTGTTTGCCAAGTAGCTGTTCTTAGTTTTCTGTATTCACTTTGGGAGCCTGTTTGGGCTGTCAGTCCCTAAACTATCGTTATTATTTCACACTTTAATTTACTGAAGGTTTTTTTCCCTGTAGTTCTCATTGTAGACTTTTTTGTGGGGAGTCAGATAAGTGGGGTTATGGCAAAAGCTGAGAGAGACCAGGGTTCAAGCTCTGTGAAAGCTACAGTGTGCTAATGGACCAAGCTGTATTCTGTTTAGGTGAGGGACACTCGCTACATTCTTCTTCAGAAGGCAGGAGCAAAGCACTTTTGGAAAACTGGGGTCCTTATATGGTGTCAAGTTGAGTACCAAATGAATTTAGGCCAGTAACTTTAAAATTCGTGACTTTAGTCTGATCTCACTCTTGATGCTGTATTTTTTTCTTTGTTTGTGGTAGTGCTTACAGTGTGGCTGGCACTTTACAGACAAGAAGGGAAGGTTCCTGCCCTGAGGAGCTTGCAGCCCAAGGATTGACTCATGAGGGAGAGGGGAGCAACAAAGGGGGTTTTCTATACAAATCAAGATGAATCACTATAGGAAGCATGGCAGAAGCAGATTTTTTGGAGATACCTAAAAGTGGTTGTTACTTCAGGGAAGTCAAGCCATGCAGAGAAGGCTTGGAGGTGGCAAGTGCAGCTTTGCACATTTAATAGATGTTTCCTTCATTATGACACTACTGTTTTTCTTTGTTTTTCTTCCTTTTTAGTATTTGCAGAATCATTCTCAGATATTTCGACTTAGTCCTGATGATAATAAGGTTAGTCTAAAGGAGATGTACCATCAGCTCCAGTTTGGGTCAGATTGCCAAGGACAAGTTCTGCAAAGCCCTTCTCAGAACAATGATGTCCAGTGGACTTCAGAAAGTCTATGTACAGTGCTAAAGGACAGCGCCTCTGGTTCCCATTGGTTTGACTTGAATGATTCAAAAGTCCAGCCCATTAAGGAGAAGGATATTGAGAAGCAATTTCAGGGTAAAGAGAGTGCCTACATGCTGTTTTATCGAAAATCCCAGTTGAAAAGACCATCTGAAGGTATGAAAAATACTCACCATACTCTTCTTACCGCCACAAAATTATTTTTACTTAAAACAAACAAACAAAAAACCAACAACCCAGCAGTGGAGTTCTTATATATATATATATATATTTTTTTTTTCTGTTCAGAAGGAATAGAAAAATCCTCCCACTACATAATGGAGGAAAGGGTTAGCAGGAGATTTAATGGGGTGGTGTGAATGGTAGTGATAAATTAGGCAGCTAATGGTCTCCAGATGCCAAGATTTTCCAGCCTTTTCCACAAACTGGCAAATTAACTCACTATTATAATGAAAATACAAGCAACAATTTTTATACTGTAACAGTTATGCCTAGTATTTCATTAAGTAACACTTAATAGGAATATAAACAGAAATAAAATGTGCATGTTGTATCTACCTGTAACTTAAGACTGTATTATAAGAGAAGCCACCACCTTCTTCATTAAAGACTTTAAAAGATTACCATATTGGGAGGCCTGGCCTTGAGCCACTTCTAAGCCTCTCAGTATGGCTTTACACAACTAAATCCAAACTAACCAACTTGCTTTGGTCACAGCACAAGCAAATCCAAGATATCGGGTTCCTGGCCATCTCTTGAATGAAATGGATGCTGCGAACATTGAACTGCGGAAGAGAAGGTATGTAATATAATCATCATAATACTGAGTCATGTAGATGAAATGACTAACCCAAAGTCACATAGCAGGTCATTGGTGAATCCAGGAATTAGAATCCAGGATTCCTGACTCTAGTCGGCTGCCTTCTCCTCTACCTCCCTGTTACATTCCTTTACTGGCCTACTTTCTCAGTCAAACTAATATAATTGTAGAACAAGTTCACTTTAAAAAAAAAAAATGAAAAATTGTGCTAGACTTAAGTAAATTAATGTAGCTCCTGGGATAGAATGGAAGGAATTTTCTTAGAGTTATCTTTATAGAGATATGGGGGAGAGAAAGGAACCACCCTACAATAAAATAGCAGGTGTGTAGCAGAACAGAAACTTTCACTTAAACTGTGCTATTGGAATTCACTCTCTGCAGTCTTTAAACCCAAAGTTCTCCAAATGAAGCCTTAAGTGATGTATAGGCTTTGTGTGGCCCCTTTGCACAGGGTGAATTTTATTTTTTATAAAAACCTTGTTTTGCCTTATTTGGTATCTTGCAGATTAAAATGGATGCAAGTAGCAGAAATCAGGGCTGATGTGCCTTTTTGGTCTTAGCTGTAGATCTTGGGGCTCTGAGCAGCTTCTGCATATTAGTTTCCATTGTGCAGTTGTGTTAGAGTATTGATTTGCAAGTTGGGTAGAAAAACTAAGATTAGGGTTATCTTCCATAAAACAAACTAATTATATTACAAATGGATCTTTGAAGGGCCCGGAAGAAATCAGCACTATTTAACAAATATTTTAGCATGTTTTTGGAGGGTTTCTTTATTCTGCACTGCACAATGCATAGATCATTTGTTTCTTTGAGGGCCTTTGACACTTTGAGATTCAACCCAGATCAGTAAGGAGTTTTGTCATCGCCTGCCCTGTAAACTTTGGGTGCCTTAAATGCTATGGTGCTGTGGCTCACTGTTCTGATGCCAGCAGCCAAGCATCCAGGTCATACTCTAGCTTCTACTGGCCATGTACTTTTGCAGGGTGACCTCAACACCCCTCTGTCCCAAATTTCCACAAAGCTATCTGCCCTGTACTGTCCAGCCCTCTTGCTGTATACTTATAGAAGATAAATCTGCTGCTCTCCTAAAGAGGCAGTACCCAGCAGCTTGTTACCTTAACTGGGGTTAACAAATACTCTATTTTAACCAAAACACTGAATTTGTTTATAGTAAAATTAAAACAAATGTAATAAAGTCAAAAGTTTAAGTGATACCAAGCATAAGGAATAAAGATGGAAGGGATTACACGCAAACAAAAGTAAAAACAGGCCTCTTAAGACTAAAACTAAATTTCAGCAAATTAGTCTTTGGTAAGCAGATTTCTCACCTGTATTCAGTTCCCAGAGACGTCAACTCACTTGGCTCAAGGATCCATCATTCTATGATTTCAAGAGCTCTGGCCCCTTTAGTCCCTGCAGTGACAGATAACTATGTGGTTGACTCCCCTTTCTTTCTATAGACCAGTAAATCACTGAAATGTATTATTTGAAAAATAAGCCCAGGCAAAGCTGCTGTCTCTTGCTGGGGTGTAGACATGTGCTGTCTTTGCAAAGTTCGTTGACCCTGCTTCAAGAGGCAGGAATGCTTCTGGAGAGTGCAACCTGAACTGCTGTGTCCCCTTAAATCTCCAATCCAGGGTGCCTTTTACACTGCTTTGCTAGTGAATAGCAGACCTCTCCAGGCTCTGATCACTCACAGCCACCAGCGTGCAAAATCACTCCAGGCTGAGTACGTGAATGCTATGCCCAGCCATCCATGAATAGATACAGGGCTACATCTGCATATCCCTCAGACCCAGCCTTGCCCCCCAGAAATCTTGTACTGTTCAGTATCCCACTGGACCGTACAAGCTTATAAATTAGTTTTGTCATTTCAGCAAAGGGTAACGAAAATGCACAACCAGCCTTGTTGTCTCAAGCAGAGGCTTTCCAAACACTTCAATCAAACACCCTGGTTTAGATAAAACACTAAACAAGTTTATTAACTAGAGAAAGATACGTTTTAAGTGATAAGGCATATAAGTTATAGTTGGTTACAAAAGAAATGAAAAGATAAACATGCAAGCTAATTCCTAAACTTTACCAAGCTAAATAAGATTTGAAAGCAAAAAGGTTTCTCTCACCCAAAAACTCTCAGCAGTCCATACTAACTGGAAAGCCTTCCAGCGAGGACTACTCCCCCCAGTTCAATGATGCTCCTATTGTCTTTCAAGTGATCTTGCTGCTGTGAGTAGAGAGGGGGGAGGAGAGATGATGAGGCAGTCACTGTCTCTCCTTTTTACACTCTGACCCTTTGTAGTGGAAAAGTCTTTGCTGGGTCATGGGGTCAGGCAGTTCCATGGTATACATGAGCTGCCAACCATCAGGAGAATTGTAAATTTCTTGTTTACAACTCCCCTGCTGGTGAATCTGCCTTTTTGCACCTAGCTGGCATGCTTTGGCTTTGTGAAGATGGTCTGAGGGTGTTGCCCAGAATTACAGCATATTTCAGTAACAAACATATAGTAAAATCATAATTTCATGTGCAGTGTTGCACACATTTCAACAGGATAATAATATTCAGCAGATTGAGTTTTCAAATGATACGTCACAAGCAGTGTTCCCTCTAATTTTTCCCACGCATGTGCTCGATGAATTTTGTTATACGCACCAATATGGAGGTGATGTGTGACACATCACCTCTGTATTGGTGCGCATAACAAAATTCATGTGGTGGGGGTGGAGCCGAGGGATTCGGAGTGTGGGAGTGGGGCTCAGGGTTGGGGCAGAGGATTGTGGGGGGCCGGGGATGAGGGGTTTGGGATGCAGGCTGCCCAGGGGCTATGGCGGGGGGAGAGGATTCCCCNGCACTTATCTATGAGGTCCTTTGTGGGTTTATTGTTTATACATCATGCAAAAGTGTTAATGATTCCATGTACATTGGCCAAACCAGACAGTCTCTACGCAAAAGAATAAATTGACACAAATCAGACATCAAGAATTATAACGTTCAAAAACCAGTCGGAGAACACTTCAGCCTCCCTGGACACTCAATAACAGACTTAAGTGGCAATTCTTCAACAAAAAAATTTCAAAAATAGACTCCAATGAGAAACTGCAGAGCTGGAATTAATTTGCAAACTGGACACCATCAAATTAGGCCTGAATAAAGACTGGGAGTGGATGGGTCATTACAAAAACTAAAAACTAATTTCCCCATGCTAATTTCCCCCTACTGTTACTCACACCTTCTTGTCAACTGTTTGAAATGGGCCACCCTGATTACCACTACAAAAGTGATTTTTCCTCTTGTTGATAATAGCCCACTTTAATTGAATTGTCTCATTAGAATTGGTAAGGCAACCCCCATCTTTTCATGTACTATGTGTATATATATCTTCCTACTGTATTTTCCACTCCATGCATCTGATGAAGTGGGTTTTAGCCCACGAAAGCTTATGCCCAAATAAATTTGTTAGTCTCTAAGGTGCCACAAGTACCCCTCGTTTTGTTTTTTTTTGCTGATCCAGACTAACATGGCTGCCACTCTGAAAATGGTCAGTGAGTTACTAGGTTTCCAAATATATGTTACATTTTGGGTATATATCATGACAGTAGTGTGCTGTCTGAGATTGGGGTGGTCTTAGGGTCATTGGGCCTCTGTGCATTCCCACCTGTGGCTCTGGTGCTGATATAAAGCTAAGCTGTGAGCTCAGCATCACAGTGTGTCAATCCCGTAAATGTGAATGCACAGAGGCAACTCTAGAACAGTCAGCAGTAAATCACCTTTCATTTTAGCCTATTGGTATTGATATGTTTTTATGATGTGGGGTTTTTTTTTGTTTTTGTTTTAAACAGGATGGATTGTGACTCTGCAGACAATAATATTGATTTGCGCCTCCATTTGGGCTCTCACTATAAATTTTACAATGGAGCCCTACACCCATCGCTTTCTTGGAAGGAAAGTGTGCTGGATCTGACTATTGATAAAAGAAAAACCCTAGGAGATCTGCGACAATCGATATTTCAGGTATTTACTGTTTTAAAAGTGTTAACCCAAACATTTTATCTTTACCTGAGTTACAAAGACAATTTTAAAATTGTGGACACAACTGTGCTCTCTATGACAATAAGACATTTTCTGTAGTATTTGACATTTTGCTGTCTGAAGCCTCAGAAATGATGGAACAAGCCCTTCACCGTCATAATGAAAATATACCTTAAAGTTGACATACAGACTTGTACACTTTGTGTCTGCAATCTGGGTATTGCTGTTTCAACTACATACTAGGAGGGAGCTTGCTGACCTGGACTGGAAAAAGAGTCAAGAAAATACCCAGCAATTAGAGGTAGCATATACTGAAAAGAAGTCCTAGAATTTTTTTTGACACTATCAAACTGGAAAATCTAACTTTTTTTCCCCAGTAAACCAAAGAAACATCACAATTCCCAGAGAGTGGTCGGGTTCAGTTTGACAAATAGCACAGGAGTTAGAAATGGCTTTGTTTTAGAACTCAAGTCACTTTTTATTTCTCATTGTAGAGTGCAAACAAAGACACAAAATATTTTCAAACTTTGACACAAATGCTTGATCTACACTTTATTGGCTAGGTAATCATTTATGACAGTTGGCTAAAAACATTTGAGTGAAAAACTAAAAGATGCTCTAGCATACTGCTTATCTGCTTTACAGAGAGAATGTAAATAGAATTCATGAAACCCTGTCCTCATTGAAGTCATTAGCAAAACTCTGTTCCACTTCATTTTGGGGGCCAGGATTTCACCCTTTACAACCAGTTTGAAACTTTGCTGAGGGGTTACAACTTTTGCTTTTTTTCACAATTGGTTGTTTTATTTATACCCATTAGCTGTTGGAATTTTGGGAAGGAGACATGATTCTCAGTACTGCAAAGTCTCTACCAGCAGGACTTCATCTTTACCAAACACTTGATGGTAAGACCTGCATAAAACAAGGTTTCATTGTTTATTTGCATGCTCTATACTTTTGTTTAGGGCATTTTGAAGATGTTCCATTTATTAACTTATTGGAGAAATATAATATTACATTTTATTAACTTCAGTGTTCAGTTTGACCTATTTGCAAATCCACTGCAGTCTCTTCAGTCTTGATCTTATTTATGGCAAACTTAACTTAGCTGGAAGCTGTGTAGGACAGAGGCTGTTTTTTATCTGTGTTTGTTCAGTGCCTACGAAGAGGGGACCTGGTCCATGATTCAGACTCCTAGGAACTATGATAATACACATAATAAATAATATAATATTAAAACATAATAAAGTTTTATGATCCTTACAGTGGCTCTTCTGTGAAACCTTTGGTGGGAAGCAGGATGAAAGTGTAGGTCTCTATGAGAATTAATCAGATTTGCAGACATGTAAGATTTTACTATGATATCCATTTGAATGTTTATGATGTCTTATTAGCATTTATCTAATAGTTAAAAAGTAGAGGATCTGAGAGGCAGGATAGTAGCAAACAAGTGGACTGGACATTTTAAACTGAATGTCTTAGTGGAAGTGAAAACTTGAAGGGGAAAGTTCTTTTTTTATATAAATATCACAATACACAGCTCAGTTAAGATATAATCAATTTGGCTTTCATTAGTCTTGACACTTACAACTTAATATGTCTTTATCATTCTAGATATTAGGACAGATTTTTTTAAAAAAATCTGAGTTGTTGAGTGAAATACAATATCTATTGCTTCAGTTTTTAATTGGATATAAATCCATGGTATGCCCACATCCTGAATACTGTGTGCATATGTGGTCACCCCATCTCAAAAAAGATATATTGGAATTGGAAAAGATACAGAGAAGGGCAACAAAAATGATTTGGGGTATGGAACAGCTTCCATATGAGGAGAGATTAATAAGACTTGGACTTTTCAGCTTGGAAAAGAGATGACTAAGAGGATATGATACGAGATATGATAGAGGCCTATAAAATCATGACTGGTGTAGAGAAAGTAAATAAGGAAGTGTTATTCATTCGTAAATAAGGAAGTGTTGTTTACTCATAATACAAGAACTAGGGGTCACCAAATGAAATTAATAGGCAGCAGGTTAAAAACAAACAAAAGGAAGTATTTCTTCACACAATGCACTGTCAACGTGTGGAACTCTTTGCCAGAGGATTTTGTGAAGGCCAAGACTATAATAGGATTCAAGAGAACTAAATAAATTCCTGGAGCATAGGTCCATCGTGGCTATTAGCTAGGATGGGCAGGGATGGTGTCACCAGCCTCTATTTGCCAGAAGCTGGGAATGGGCGACAGGGGATGGATCACTTGATGATGACCTGTTCTGTTCATTCCTTCTGGGGCACCTGGCATTGGCCACTGTCGGAAGACAGGATACTGGGCTAAATGGATGTTTGATCTGACCCAGTATGGCCATTCTTATGTTCTTATGATAGGCCTTGGTCTGTCTGCCTCAGAAAATTAGGTTTTTTCCAAAAATAGTCAAGTAATTTTTATAGCATAAATGTCCGAAAACAGAAGATAAACAAAGAACTGTTGTAAGTGTTGTTGCAAATTTTAATATAATCCTTGTAGATTTAAAGTAATTGCCATTTAATCTGTATTATGGTAAGAAGATGAAACTAGTTGCATGCAAAAATTAAGCACATCAATGTCAAATACTGGCTGTAAGGATTCAGTACATGACTACTTCAGCATTTAGCATTATTAATTAAATATAAAAATGTACTTTGAAATCTCATGTGGGAAGTTATTGACCATACAGATTCGTCAAATAGAGTTTAATGTCATAGTCCTGCAAAAGGATTTGCCTAGGTGGACCCTTATGTCTACCAGGAGTCCTGTTGACTTAGTGGGACTCCTCAGAGGCATATGGGCATGGATCACTTTACACAACTAGGCCCTGGGCTTCTGTATCTGTTCTTCATAGCAACTTTACATCTAGATAGAACATCCAAATATTAATGAAATCTATTCTGTGTCCAATTTGCCAGCTGACATGAGTTACCTGTTGTGAAAATCTTGATGATTTGATCTTTTCAGGAGATGAGATGACATTGGGTGGCATTGGACTTGCCGATGGGGCAGATGTCTTTGTGTGGAATGGCAAGGAGGTAAGACAACAGGAAAATGAATCATATTCTACAATTCCTGAGGATCTGATTTTTAATCTTCAAAAAGGTTTCTGGTCATTTTAAATCCCTTATAATACTTTCTTGAGGAGTGCTGGTGATACTTGGCATCAGTGATGCTGCTCCAGCCTCCTTCACAGATGGCTCTCTCTATGCTGCTTGTGACTATACCCTTCATATACCTCAAGGTAAATTATTTTCCTGGTAGGATATGGGTGTGTAAACAGACTGTACCACATACAGTGTGTGATAGTCAATCAGATTCCCAGTAGATTACTATATAGATTTTTTTTTTTTTTTTTTTAATTCCATACCAATTAAACTAAAGCAGATTCTTAAATTTGCTGTCTGTTAGGTCAGTTTATGATGCAATAACAAAAATTTGCTCAGCTGCACAACATCCAGCAGACAGCTAAATCTGCATCAGTGATTGACACCATATATAAAAGAATAATTCATTGAACACAGCACTCTCCTTGGATCATTCTCTTCTTTTGAACATAAAGGTCTCTGTATAGTAAGGATTTATCCAATAACTAATGAAAACAAATTTAATGTTAACAGTCTCAGCTTTTGTTCTTGACATGCACATTTATTTTTGTTCCCTTGCTAAACTTCAGAATAGCCCAACTTTACTTTCAAATTACTTTAATTTTTTTGGGCTGCCTTGGTCTTATTCGTATATATTTTTGTATTGAATAAAAATGTGTAGTTCATAAATATCTTGAAGGGGTAAATCAGTGAGGATTGACAATGATTATTCATCTGACTGAAGCTTAGATTCAGTATGTTAGTGGTCAGATCCAGGTAATATTGCTGCAGATGTTCCCTGGATTTCTGTGCTAAAAGATTAAATGGCTCCATTATTGTCCCAATTTTTTCCCTTTACCACTAGTATTTTCAGAATGGGTGCAGAGTTACAGCAATCCCTGGGCTCCCAGCATTATATCCCCTTCTTGACACCTCTGATATTCCTTAGCAAGCTGTTCAGGTGGAATTCAGTCAGGGGAGGCTTAATTCTAATGAGGTGGGGGGAAAAAAAGCAAGACTTCCTTGTCCTGAATGACTGAGCAGCTAGAACCATCCGCACTTCGTAGGCCTTTTGCTATTGTTGATTACCCTTCATCTGCAGATATTACACGCTTCCTACAGGTTGGTGGTATGGAGGTGTTACCAGGTCTTGACCATGAACCCGTGCTTCTAAATGTTCTTCGGTTGGCGGGCTATAATGAAGGAGGAAAAGGTCAGCATTTCATCGAATCCCAGCATGTCGTTCCATGCAGTGCAGAATTGAGCACCCTGTGGAAAGCCTTAGCGTCGCCAGGAGGGATCATCTTAATGAACAGTTCGGGATCTGACAAAGAGGTGGAGAATTGGAAAGTCGTTCCTGAAGAGGATATGAAGAAGACAGTCAGAATTGTTGGCCTGACAGATGGAAGCTCAATATTAGTTTTAGATAGCCATGACCAAAGGTAAATGTCATAATTGTGTTTCTTTCCTATTAAGCACTTGTTTCAAAGTTAGGAGACAGTTAACAAAGCAGAATTCCTTTGACTAGAATTACATTGTTACATGTTCTCGTTGCTATTCTTGTTAGTCATTTTGCCACCACCATTAATGCGATGATCTCAGGGTTGTGAAATGGAGTACTTAGAAGTTGGGGAAATTCCAAAAAGTTATGATTGCTACAGCAACATTAACTTTGCCATGCTGAAAATCCTTTGTGCATTTATGATGTATGTGAAGAACAGAGGTTTACATTTTAACAAGGGAAAGAGCAATAAGAAGCTCTTTATGTATGCAGCATGGCTGAGTTAACGCTTCTGGAATTTCATGGTGTTTAAGTACTTAATGCAACATCAGGAATGGGAGATTAATTTGCATTTAACTTCATAGGATATCTTTAAGGGGCTTGTATGTGGTGGTGGGAGAGGAGAATTGTAACAATTGTCCTGGGCAGCATACAGCTGTGTTGGATTTGCCAGTTGACCTTTTCAATTCTCTGAAACAGCCAAATGTGCACTTAAATGGAAGGCTCTGTGCATGAAAATGCAATTAGTTAAGTGCACCCCTCCAGACATAAGGAAATTTTCAACTGCAAGTGCTCTTGATGTAAATTTTGACTTATCGGTTACATTAAAGTTTTTAAACATTTTAAATATAAAAAGTGAAGCAACAGGTTCTCCATTGGGGACTATATTCATACCAAGACTTAAATTTCAAGTGTTTTATGGTACTCAGCATGATTAGAATATTTTTACAATGCAGAAAAGCATATTTCCCCACAAAATACATCACTTAAACCCTACGGAGTTTTGTCAAGCAAACGAATTTCACATTTTGGTCAAAGACCAGGTATAGAAAACATCAGCCAAACTAGTGTCGGTTATGGAGATGTGAGAACAAGGTTGCAATGGAAACTGCTTCGCACCCATAACTAGAACAGTTATGAGTAGTGACACCTGGTGATTTGCTGTAAAACATTACTACTTGACTAGCACTTATTAAAGGGCAAAAAGTAAAAATTCAGGTGTAAGCACAAAATTGTTTTCCTCTTAGGAGGGAAGTGCAATTAATCCTAATGCATGTGTCCAAACTTGCATGTAGTATATACATAGTAATATACCCCTCAGTTTCAAATATTTATTGGGTTAATTACAAAGAGTGTGTGTGTGTGTGTGTGTGTGTGTGTGTGTGTGTGTGTGTGTAAGTAATACTGGCTGTATTTTACTCATTATTGTCAATGTTATGGTAGTGCCTAGGGGCCTGCCCTTTTGTGCTGGACACTGTGTGGAAGAGTAAGAGACAGTCTTTGCCCTGAAGAACTTAAATCTTAATAGACAAGACTGGCAAAGGGTTGGAAAACGGAATATTCTCCTCATCATACAGACTTGGTCCATAGTCATATAGGAAGTCTTTGGAGAGACCCAGGAATTGAACCCAGATGTCCTGAGTCCTATGCCAGTGCCTTAAACCACAAGGACAAAAACAAATGGCAAGATCTAACAAAAGTTCTGTCAGGAGTGGAGTACATTTCCACCGGCAGATCGGCTCATTAATCATTCCTCTTAGATGGAATGCTACTGATATTCCAACACTTGCCATTTTGCTGAGCAAGAAGTTCTGATTGTGGAAAAATTGTATGATTGCTATCTAGTAAGATCATGTTGGCTTAAGCCCACCAAATTAATTTCCTTTGTGTATAAAAATAAATAGAAACCTGGGCCTCTGGAGATCAAAGTAGCTTTTTAGTGCAGGGGCTATGGGTAAAATTTTTCTGAATGACTGATGTAGGGTATGTCTACACTAGAAACGTTGCTGTTGCAGCTGTGCCGCTGTAGCATGAACATGTACTACAGTGATGGAAAGTGTTCTTCCTAGCACGGTCTACACTGGAGCTTAGGTTGGCTTAACTACATCTCTCAGGCATGTGAATTTTTCATACCTATAAGCGACATAGCTAGGTTGACCTAACTTTCTAGTGTAGACAGGAATTTCTGGGCTGAAGTCCCATTTTTAAAAATAACATTGGCTTTTGATGAGACTTATCCCTGGTCTACACTACAGAGTTAGGTCGACGTACGGCAGTTTATATCTATCTAACTCTGTAAGCTACTACACTAAAATGTTACTCCTGCCAATGTAACTTGCCCACTACACCAACTTAATAACTCTACCAACTTAATAACTGACAGAACAAGGAATAATGGTCTCAAGTTGCAGAGGGGGAGGTTTAGGTTGGACATTAGGAAAAACTTTTTCACTAGTAGGGTGGTGAAGAACTGGAATGGGTTACCTAGGGAGGTAGTGGAATCTCCTTCCTTAGAGGTTTTTAAGGTCAGGCTTGACAAAGCCCTGGCTGGGCTGATTTAGTTGGGTTTGGTCCTGCTTTGAGCAGGGGGTTGGACTAGATGACCTCCTGAGGTCCCTTCCACCCCTGAGATTCTATGATTCTATGAGTCTATGATACCCCCACGAGAGGTGTAAAATCAACATTGATTTAGTTAGGTTGACGCAGTGTCAGTGTAGACACGGCGTTGCTTTACATTGACTGTTGTTGCCTTTCAGAAGTCGCCCCACAATGCCAGTTAAATCGGTGCAAGCGCTCCTGGTTAGGACATGCACCACTGACAGGAGTAGCATGGTGTGGACATGCAAAAGCGATTTAATTACTGCGGTGGCTGTACGTCGCTGTAATTTAGGTTAACGTAATTTTGTAGTGTAGACATACCCTTAGACTCCCTACTGCCTACATCCCTTTTGAAAATTGAAATTAGGCTCCTTAAGTCCCTAAGGCATTTTTGAAAAATTTACCCTATAACTATTTCTGTTTTAACAATACCTACCACAGAAGGACCCTGATACTGACTGGGGCCTTTGGGTGTCACCATGTTATAAGCAGTAGTAATAAGACCTAGTTCATATATAAACAATAAGACACTGGCATTTAGCAGTCTTCCTCAGCATAAGTAATGTACATTTTCCCTGTATTCTTTGCTTACATATAGTACATAAATCTGCGCTCTAAGTATATCTTGTTTGCAGCTTGGTGAACGTGGCAAGTGGCAATTTGACTGCTTTTATGCATGATATCAGCTGGCTACAAGTTAAAAATTTCTGCCGGTTGGAAGCTGAAGAGAAGCAAGTTAAAATTACTGCAACCATTGAAACAGTGAGTAAAGGAGTTACAACTGTTCAGGGATATAACAGAATTCTTCTCTTACAGCTTCTTCAGTTCAGATGGGCTAATCACAGGGGGTAAAATCCTGGCCGCATTGAAATCAATGGCAAAATTCCCATTGACTTCAGTGAGACCAGGATTTCATTTTGGGAATTTTCAGTTAAGTACAATCGCTTCTGTCAGCAAAACAGCATGGGTGGCAAGCTTGGCGTTGCCACCCACAAGAGCCAAAATAAGCTACATTGTTTGTGTAATTGAGACAGGCACAGGCATGTCTGCTTCGAAGAAACTTTTTAAATTACATAATGCATCACAACCTAAAGAAGACTAAAATTCACTGAGGTAGATTGTAGTAAACTTCTACAACAGCTTTTCTGTGGGGCCATCATGAAACCAGTGTGTTGCATGAGACTGTGCTGGAGAACAGAACTTTAAATATCTCTTTATGAAGAAAATAGTTCTTCTTGTTACAAGGGTACAATGGGGAAAAAATGGTGGACTGTGTGTTTTAGTGTGTTTTGGCAAGATCTTAACAGTCAAAGAACAGAAGGAATTTGTGCATTTCATCTAAAGCTATTTTAATTATTCAACTTAGATTTTGGTTTCTGTGTAATTCCTCTCTTTTTTTAACATATTCACATCCGCATCCTTTATTGCTTCTTTTATGACTATTTTACATTATGTACAAAATCTCAAACTCTATCTTCTGAATCTTATTTCCATCTCCTCAAACCTCTTTTTCTGATTTCATCACCCACGTTATTTATACACCTGAGTTGTCTTCTTAATCTCCTTCTACATTAAATACAACTTCACTTTCCTAAACTTGTCATAAAATATAAATCCTCTGAGACTTCTCTTGCTCTTTCTCCCATTGTTGTTTAATTCTATAGAAAGAATATTAAACATTATGTGCAGCATAGTGCATCAGTTTCTCGTTCCTTGTTTGGTGCATTTTCTTTTGCTCTGTAGTCTGATGATATTATATTTGCTTTTTTTGGGGGGGAGGGGGGAGCTGATGGTTTTAAAAATCCCAAAATGTGACCATGAAAATTGGTAATATATTAAGGAGATATTTTCTCAGATTTGCAAAATGCTACAGCAAAATGAAAGAGAAATTAATGCACTTTAAATGAAGAGTAATAGTCTTTCTTAGTGTTTGAATGCCATATATATATACACACAGCTTGCATTCTGTTTTTGCATAGTCTATTATATTACATAGTCACTAATATTTCTCTCTTAGGTGATGTCAGATATCAAAATTAAAGCAATACAGGAGCTGCAATTAGGGGAGGAGCTAGGTAAATAACTGTTCAATAATTATTTAGTTGGTAATATGGTTATTGCAGTTTGCTGGATGGCTTTTATAGTTTACAAAAGGGAGATTACTTGAGATATGGGAGTTAATCTTTACTATTAAGATTTTAATAATTTTTCTCTGCTGCAGGATTTAAGGGATTTGAGATTCCTCTAGTTGTGAATAAAATGACAAATCTTCCTGGCTAAAAATACTGCAATGTACCACACTGACTGCTGTTGAAAAAATACATATTCTAGGAGTACCTTATTTATATCCACCCACTACTTTTCCTAGAAGCCATTTTTTGCAGGTCAAATAACTTTGTCATCTTGTTTTAAAAAACAAAACAAACACATTGCAAATTAAAGCAATTCTGAGACCGGTAAATTGCCTTCCTGTAACACTGATACTTTCTATCCCTCCCTATAAAACTTATTTCAAGGCATTTTTAAAAATGTGTGTCCAAAGTTGGAAACTTTGGCCAACCGCAATATTCAAGCCATTATTGCTAAGGTAGCTGACTTTATAAAGGGAAAGTAATGTCCAGCCGAGGAGGCAAGGCTAGCAGTGTGTTCTGGACCCCTGGGAAGTGCTACCAAGTTGTGATGTTGGTGTTGCACCTTAGGGACAACAATTTTTCAACTATGAGATGCCTCTAATTAGCTAAACCTGTTAGTTTATTTATCAGTCCTCTATCACTCCAAACAGCTGAGCCAAATTTAATTTGATTTTAATCTATTTAGTCTATCTTGTCCTTCTTTTTCCTCCATTGTAGTGGATGATAGCTGTCTCAGACCTATTAACAGAAATGGGAAGCTTCTCGCTCCAGGTAAGCCACTCTAGTAATCTTTCAAATAAAATTAAGGAGAAAATGCATAGTTGCTATATTTCTCATTTAATAGAACATACAAGTATAGCTGGGTGAATAATGGATTCACTGTCATTCATAGTGGCAGTTCATAGTCATTCATAATTACAATGAATAGTCATTGGGCCAGGGAGAAAGTGAGAGTTGTTCTGTAGCGCGGTAGCTAGGCCGCTCCCTTGAGACATGGGAGACCCAAGTTCCAGTTTCTTCTCTGACTAATTGTTGATACAAACTGGAGCAACTTGAGAGAAGAGATGGACAGAGACCCACCCCAGAATACCCCCTAGGCCAATTACTAGGACATGCGCCTGCAGTGTGGGACACCAATGTTCAAATCACTTCTCCCTGTCAAGAAGAGAAGGAATTGGACCCTTGCCACGGGGCTAAAAGTTAAAAGGAGGGCTGTGGTGTTGCCACCGCTGCTGCCTCAGGCTGCTTTGTGACTTGAAATATTTTGGTAATGTTGAAATGAAACTGTTTTGTTCTTTATATTATTGAAATATTTCAGTTTTTCAGTAATGTCGAATCTATTCATGAATTCTTACTGTGTTTGCCAAATAGTTTCAGGTTGACCAAATAAACTATTCATTGTAAAAAGCAACAAAGTGTCCTGTGGCTCCTTACAAACTAACAGATGTATTGGAGCATAAGCTTTCGTGGGTGTATACCCACTTCGTCAGACGTTGTTGCTTTTTACAGATCCAGACTAACACGGCTACCCCTCTGATACTATTCATTGTAACAATTTCACCCAGCTCCTATATACAAGTCTAATATCACATTAAAGTGATGAATCAGTATTTCATGGTGTTTCCATACTTAATCAAAACAGGACACTTTTTCCAATAGTAATACTTGTCTATTAGCATTTCCACTATCAGACAAATAAACCATTTAATTGTCTTTTTTTATTACTTGCATCTAAATTCACTAATATTAAATACTTTATTACCAATCATGTATTAATTAGGAACTGGGTGCTGGATCACTGCAGAAATGCACAAAAGGTGAACAGCTACCCAATACAATATACGGTATGTAGATGAAAAGAACTATTAGTATTCAGTAAGTAAGCCATGTAAATAAAGGTATAAAGAAAATAGAGTAATTTGAACCTTGCTAAAAATATGAGTCCATAGCTCCTTTCATTTTTAAGGCTGCTTGCCAACTGTTTCAGGAAGAGTAGAATCCCTCTTTGTGGATTTACAACATCTATTCCTATAAACATTACAAAATAAATGTTAATATGGTTAAATAATTAAAGTTGATACCCAATAGCAGAATTTTAGAATGGATTGGATAACTAAGCATGAATAAATATATTAACAGTTAAGTGTTTGCATCATCACTTTAATGACCACACTGGCAGCACTATTTTTTTGGAAACAAACTTTTATTGTGTTTTCCATATTTTTCTCCTCTCTAAAGTGCCTGAGGATTATACTGTCAAAGAAGCAGAACTAAAGATGGGAAGCCTGTTGGGACTGTGTCATGGGAAAGCTCCAACTTCCACTCAGGTAAAAGAATAGGGATACACAGAAAGAGGACTTGGCACAAAAGAGCTTTGATCATGTTTACATTTTCCAATATTCCTGATTTGTATTTTCTCGTCATAACACTTTGTAGAGTTAATAGCAGTATAGGAGAAATGCTCATTCCTTTTACGAAATATGCTAATAGGCTTACTCACTTTGGAGACTTAGGGGTAGCAGGAACATTGTCATTTACTAGACTCAGCACCTTCCTTGCCTTATTTCGTTGTTAACTGTAAGATGAACCTGGACTGCCTATTGTATGTTTTGCCAGAAGAGGATTTCAATGCTGTTTGTTTTGTTAGAGAGACAATCCTGCCATAATTAACCAACATGCACATGCAGTGAATACAAAGAAAACTTAACCCTGTTTTCATTCTTAACTATATCTTCTGAGAGCTTAGATAAGTAGTTATGATGGACTCCCCCATATTTGTACTGCATCTGAAGTAGTCTGTTTTAGCTTTATTCTGGAATTAAAAATCATGTATATATAAAATCATGCTGCATGATCTCTGAGCTTTAATTTGACATGCTGTCCTTTTCTTAGCTCTTCTTGTATTTTGTTGTTGGGAGTGATCTGCAGGGAGCCCCAGAGATGGAGATAGTAGTGGAAGAGACTGCATCTGTGAGAGAGGTAATTACAGGAGTTCTACAGAAATCTTTCATTTTACATGGATACTTTAGCACTCCAATGCCAGCTCCTCTGCACCTGGATACTCCTTGCTTGCTACTGTGTATAGCTTCAAAATAGCATCCATGTTACAGCAGGTGCCCTGAGGAAATTGATTTATTGGGGAAAACTTCAAAACTAGGAAAGGGGAGAGAAATGTCTTGAGTTCCTTAAAGATGGTGGGAGAGGAGTCTGCCTGTGGACTGATCAGAATCCAGCTGACTTAGACATGGTCATGTGATCATCTTTACAAGTAGTGTCACTTTATTAGTCATATGGGACTTTGTAATACTATGACAGGGCTGATCACGATTAAGTGGGGTGTAAGCGGCTGGATCTGCAATTTTGTTGTAGAATTAGTCTTTCTGAAAACTGAAGAGAGGTCTGTGTTTTGGAGTCGTGTCTTTAAAACACGCATATGCTGGTCCTGTGGACTTTTAAGGCAAAGTGTTGGTGCTGAACATAAGGACACGTATTATGTGGGTTCAAAATCTTTTGGAAGACACTTTATATATCGTTATTAACCTCTATCGCATGGGTGTATAGAAGTCAAGACGTTTTCTCCCACAAATTAATGCAAATATAAGAAACATCTGCCTGCCCTCATAGCAGATGTCCTGCTGCTGCCACAGCAGTTCTCATTGCAACTAGCATAAACTCGTAGTATCTACCACGCACATAGTTAGACTAAAAGTAATCAGAGGGAGTTGGGCTTTTTAAGATTCTGGCTTTATTTTAGTAAAGGAAACCTGTGGGAGGAAGTTGTTGTGTCAAACTCCTACACAACAGAAGTCCTCTCATAGAAGTGATAAATTGATAGCACAAGTCTATTTTCTGACAGGCTGTGAAAGCTGCTTCCTCTAGAATATTAAAATTGTATATGTATACATTTATACATGAAAACAATTTTATATTCTAAGGCAGGGGTGGGCAAACTTTTTGGGCTGAGGGCCACATCGGGGTTCTGAAACTGTATGGAGGGCCAGGTAGGGAAGGCTGTCCCTCCCCAAAGAGCCTATCCGTCCCCTTCCACTTCCCTCCCCCTGACTGCCCCCCTCNCCCCCCCCCCCCCCCCCCCCCGCTCCTTGTCCCCTGACCGCCCCCTCCCAGGACCCCCCACCCCTAACCGCCCCCCTGGAACCCTGCCCCCATCCAACCCCCCCTGCTCCCTGTCCCCTGACTGCTCCGACCCCTATCCACACCCTGTCCCCTGACTGCTCCGACCCCTATCCACACCCTCACCCCCTGACAGGCCCCCCGGGACTCCCACGCCTATCCAACCGCTCCCTGTCCCCTGACTGCCCCCCGGGACCTCCGGCCCTTTTCCAATCTCCCCACTCCCCGCCCCCTTACCATGCTGCTCAGAGCACCAGGACTGGCAGCCATAAGTAGTACACCATAAGTATCACATTCCTACGGGGAGCAATTTAATACACTACACTGGCGGCTCTCGCAACCATGCTGCCCGGCAGGAGCTCGCAGCCCCGCCACCCAGAGTGCTGACGGCACAGCGAGCTAGCCTCCCCGGCCGGGAGCTCAAGGGTCAGGCAGGATGGTCCCGCGGGCAGGATGTGGTCTGCGGGCTGTAGTTTGCCCACCTCTGTTCTAAGGGCTATGGCTTTCCGACAAGCGTCAAGTTAGGGTTTGCGTGCAGTTCTATTCATTAAGATAGTAGCAGATCAGGAACCAGACTGTGACTTGGTTACACGTTGGAAAATCTAGTTTTGTAAATGAAATTATTTTTCAAATTATGTACTGGGGTTAAATATCACCATGTATTTTTCTTTTCTTTCAGTGTCTAAACTTAATGCTGGAGAAATCTGGGTTACCAGGTTAGTTGTACAAGGTAGTTTGTCTAATGTGTTCAGTGTTTTCCAGAGTCCTTTTGCACACCCTACAAGCTTAAAAAGTAATTGTTTTAAATTAAGCTCATTTGCATCATTGTGAGATGCAGTGAAAGAGAGAGGATTTATTGAGCCTGGAGAAAATGAATGAAGGTCTGGAATCTCAGCCCAGTAAAGTTCATGCTTTGTACTTTGCCAGTCTAAATTGGGCAAAAACTCACCCTTGGCTTCAGTGATCACAATAAATAAAAAGAGATCTTTAAATCACTTTGCCAAAGCAAAGCTGAAAAAGTGAAATTAATGGTAAAATTGCATCTGTGAGCATGTGCTTTGGACCATTCCATTATTAAAGGTGCTGAATGAAATGAGCATGCAGAAGCTATTTAGTGATTGACTGTCTATATTGGTGGTTTTGTCAGCTGCTGGTTAAAAAATGGAAATAGCCTGAAAAAAGGAGAGAAAAAGGAGCATGCCATCATTTCTTCTATCTTGAGCAATTAATTAATTAATATGTATTAAATACAACATTCTATGTTAGTGTAAAGTAAAGGTTGCAAATTTAAACAAGTCAGATAATAGGAAAGTTCATGTTCAAAAAACATTTTCATCTACATTCATTTACTTGTATTAGGATACATGTTAAGCAGCCCAGCTAAAAACTAAAACTTCTCTGTATGTGTGTGCGCCACCCAGTAGGTAAATTCATGTTTGAAAAACATTAACCTCATTAATTTCTGTAAGTATAGATTTCCCTGCCATGAAAGCAATAGTACTGTGCTCCTTACGTGTTCTTATTTTATATCACCAACCCTGAAAAGCTGAATTAGGCCTTAATTTGAACTTCATGTGGAACTAAGTGCTCTCTTTCTAATAAAATTTGTGTTTCAAATCACTTGGATTCTTTTTTTCCCCACTTAAAAAGACTGTTGGACATGCTTTTTTCCTGTACTTTAAGAAGATAATTCTGTCTGGATTTAGGGATTTTAGTTTAGGAAGGTCAACTTTTAGATCTTAAAATGCCAATATATATAAATATTTTTATAATACTTTCCTCAGAGGAAAAATTCAAGAACAAACATAACTGCTCTTCCATAATGCTTTGTACTCACTCTGCTCTTTCTATGGCAGTGATTAACATATTATAATCCCAGAACTAGTGCAAATCAGCCCTGAAATTTTGGAGGTAGTAAAAATACTCTTTTCTTACAGCAACAGTTGTGTTCATTTTTAAGAGGCCATCATCAACTTAAATCGTACATCTGTTTGAAAATATACCTACAAGTAATGCTTAACATTTTTATAACTGAAAATTAATTTTTCTCAATTTTTTTCATATTGTTTTCTTTGTATTTGACAGCATTTTTTTAAGCCGACAATTCACTTCCCCTCTATATCTTATTAGTTTCCTCTGGTTAGGGCAGGGGTGGCCAACTGGTGGCTCCAGAGCCGCATGCGGCTCTTCAAAAGAAAATCTGCGGTTCCTGCCAGGAGTTAACTCTGGGGAAAAAATGGTGGGTGCTCAGCACCCACTGGCAGCCCTATCAGTCCCCCGTGCCCACCCCCCCAGCGCCTCCCGCCTGCCGGCGCCCCCTCCCCATCAGCGCCTGCTCCTCCCGCTTGCCATGATCAGCAGTTTCAGGGCGTTGCAGCTCTGGGAGGGAGGGGGAGGAGCGAGGATGCGGCGCCCAGCCCCGCTCCCTTCCCCAGCGCCTTCCGCCGCAATCAGCTGTTTCGCGGCGTTGAGGCAGCTCTGGGGGGGAGGGAGAGGGGCTGGGTGCCGCATCCTTACTCCTCCCCCTCCACCCCAGAGCCGCCACAACGCTGCGAAACAGTTGATAGCGGCAGGTGGGAGGCGCTGAGGGAGGGAGGAGCGAGGACCTGGTGCACAGCCTCTCCCCTCCCTGCCTCCTCCTCCGTCCCCTTGCCTGCTGCCCGTGTTTCGTGCCAGGAGGCTCTGGGAGGGAGAGGGGGAGGAGCTCACTGGGGGGGGGGGGCGGAATGGGGCAGAAAGAGGCAGGGCGAAGGTGGGGCAGGGGCGGGGACTTGGTGAAGGGGGTGGAGTGAAAGGCGGGGCCTGTGGCAGAGCCAGGTGTCCAGCAACCCCTGGCTGGAGCCTGTCTCGCCTTCAAAAAAGTACACAGTGACTACTAGCTGGTGTGGAAATTTTTAATCAAAATTTTTCTTACACCATCTAACAATGGAAGGCAAGTTCAAACGGAAAAGAAAATACACAGATGAAAATCAAGGCTTCCAACAGGAGGTGGAGAATAAGTACTTTTTTGTTGAACGTAGTGGTCAGGCCATGTGTCGTCTTTTCCAGATGTGTGTCTTTCGGTTCAAATCTTCAAACTTGCAACGTCATTTCGCTTCTAGCCATGCACATGTGGATCAAGAATTCCCACAAGGTTCTGAACTCCGCACTTTAAAACTGAAAACTGTGAAAAAACAAACAGATGTAGAAGCCCAGTTCTTCACCAGATTTGCCAACTGATTGCAGACTGTAACGTTAGCCTCCTATTATGTGGCCTGGCACATAGCCCGTGCAAAAAAGCCCTACTCTGAAGGAGAGCTTATAAAAATGTGCCTCACTGATGTGATTATAATCCTGTCACCCAAGAATGAGAATCTACAGAAGAAAATTTCTGGCCTGCAGCTTTGATGCTGCAGAATAGAACGCAGAATCTCCGACCTGAACAGTGACATTGCATTGCAACTGCACTTGCAACTTCAGCAGTGTGAGTATTTGAGAATCGCTTTGGATGAGTCGTGCCATGCACAGGATAAACCTCAATTATCGGTATTTGTCTGGACTGTGTTGTAACGGAAGAACTCCTGGATATCGTGTCATTAAAGGACAGAACTTGTGGAGGAGATCTAAAGGAGGCATTGATGTTGCTAGTTGCGAAACACCACTTCCCTTTACAGAAGCTCACTGTTATTGCAACAGACGGGGAATCCATGTGGGGAATCTGTGAATGGATTAGTAGGGCTTTGTAAGTCTGACGAGAGCTTTCCCGAATTTTGGACATTTCACTGTATTATTCATTGGGAGCAACTGGTATCTAAAAATCTCAAATTTGATCACATCATGAAACCAGTCTTGCAACTTGTGAATTTCATTTGCTCAAATCACAAACAATTACAAAATCTAATCGAAGAACTGGATGAAGACAACTTCCCTGCTGATTTGCCATTTCACTGCGCAGTTCGGTGGCTCTCGAGAGGTAAAGTTATATCCTGTTTTTTTGAGCTCCTGGAACCAGTAAAATTGTTTATGGAGGAGAAGCAAAGAATACACCCTGCGCTTACAGATCCTGGGTGGCTTCTAGACTTGGCATTTCTTGCAGACATGATGCTGTATTTGGATAACCTTAACGTGGACTTACAAGGAAAATTCCGGTTGCTGTCTGAGCAAGTGCAAAGTGTATTTGCGTTCATGAACAAACTGCAGTTGTTTCACAGACAAATGCTTGAGGGAAAGCTGACACACTTTCCTTCAATGTCACAACTTCCAGACGGATCAAAAGAAGATGCAGCAGAACCCCTAAAACGGAGCACAACTAGATATGCGAGCATGATTAAAGATCTTAAGGACGAAAGATTCCAAGATTTGCAGCAGAAAAGACCTCAAATCAGATTTCTGATTGACCCTTTTAGTGCTGAAGCCGATTGTCTGAAGCCCCCTTTAGTCACTGACGAAGCAACATCCCAGATGGAAATAATAGAACTTTTGGAAGATGACAGATTGAAATCTGTTCAGAAGACAGAGGGGATCCTTACTTTCTGGAAATCTGTACCAAAGGATGAATACCCCAACATCAGAGGTGTGGCCCTAAAATTAATCTCGATGTTTGCCTCGACCTATCTTTGTGAGTCTGTTTTCTCAACACTCAAACAAGCACCGATCCGTTTTGACAGACAGCCACTTAAGATAACTGCTGCGTGTGAGCACAACTGAACACAAACCAAACATCAAGGGAATTGTTGAAAGTAAAATGTTAAGACAAGTTGTTGTTGTTATCGTTAACTATACCTTACAAATGCATAATAAATATACATTATCAAATTATATAATGATTGTGTGTGTACATACACACACACACATATGTATATAATCATTACATAATACTGTGGCTCTTTAGCAATGTACATTGGTAAATTCTGGCTCCTTCTCAGGCTTAGGTTGGTCCATCCCTGGGTTAGGGGAAGAGAGAGAGTGAGAGAGAGAAACATTTATAAAATAGGAAAATGTGGTTGCAAAACAACAAATTGTTTTAGGGAGTTGAGCATGTGTGGTATCTATAACTAGTTTTAATTCTTCTCTTAAATTTGGCATCCATTTAATCTCTAACATTTGTCAAAGTTGAGAAATGTATGAATTACTTACCCTTGGGAAGAGTGTGTTCTTTTGTAATAGTGATATTTTGCTGAATGTTTTCAGTGATCTGCTTTTTGCAGGTGACAACTGGCATTTGAGAAGAATCGATTGGTGCTATGAAGCTGGAGAAGCATTAAGCGAGGAAGTAAGAGAACCCTATGTTTTACATTAAAAAGCAAATATGTTAAGGGCTCCTAGGTCTGTGGTATATTGCAGGCCACATCCTATTTTATGTTGTTGGTGATTTGGCAAGAGTGAGAATGTACACACACACACAGAATATGTAACACACAAAGTATTTGCCTTGTAGTGATTTGCTGTGGCTATTGTTAAAGATTTTCCATAAAATTGTTTCCTGAAGCCTAGGATTTGGTGTGTTAGGAGCTTTGAGACCTACTGATAAGGGAGCTTCAGAGGAAAAGGGAACCAGAGAGCAATAGGACGCCTATTATACTTGCAACACAGACCCATATAAAGGGAAGACTTGTACATTGGTGTTGACATTTGGTCAGGTGGTGGCACAACACGATACTCCAATTTCCTGCTCCGTCTAATGCATCTGAACAGTTGTTGAGTCTCCATCAACTAATCAGCAGCCAGATGAAGTTTAAGAACATAAGTACGGCCATACTGGGTCAGACCAAAGGTCCACNTTGTTGGTGATTTGGCAAGAGTGAGAATGTACACACACACACAGAATATGTAACACACAAAGTATTTGCCTTGTAGTGATTTGCTGTGGCTATTGTTAAAGATTTTCCATAAAATTGTTTCCTGAAGCCTAGGATTTGGTGTGTTAGGAGCTTTGAGACCTACTGATAAGGGAGCTTCAGAGGAAAAGGGAACCAGAGAGCAATAGGACGCCTATTATACTTGCAACACAGACCCATATAAAGGGAAGACTTGTACATTGGTGTTGACATTTGGTCAGGTGGTGGCACAACACGATACTCCAATTTCCTGCTGCGTCTAATGCATCTGAACAGTTGTTGAGTCTCCATCAACTAATCAGCAGCCTGATGAAGTTTAAGAACATAAGTACGGCCATACTGGGTCAGACCAAAGATCCATCCAGCCCAGTATCCTGTCTACCGACAGTGGCCAATGCCAGGTGCCCCAGAGGGAGCGAACCTAACAGGTAATGATCAAGTGATCTCTCTCCTGCCATCTGTCTCCACCCTCTGACAAACAGAGACTAGGGACACCATTCCTTACCCATCCTGGCTAATAGTAAAAGTGAGTAAAGTTTGATTTTTGCATAAAATGCTCTTGTATGGAAAAACAAGCCCCTGTGGCTTTAAGGCCTGCACACCCAGAATGCTTTTTACAAGTGAAAAAACTCATTCACTTAACAAAATACAGTATGCTTTCTGCTCCCTCAGGGTGCCAGACTGAAGGAGCTTAATGTCTGCAGTGGAGATACTTTGGTCATAACTGAAGGGAAACTGCCACCCAAGGTAACATTTTCACTTTGTGTCATGCTACAGTTTGGCAGATCCTAAGCCATTTAGAACGTTATAAGTCAAAAACAAAGCCTGAAACTCCACCTGGTAACCAACAGGCAGCCAGTCCCAGATCTCTGTACAGTAAAGTGCACATGGTGAGAGAGACTACTTAGCAGGCCACCACATTTTGTATCAGGTTGTTCACAAATGGTTTTAAAATGTGTAGAGCACATTGCAATAGGCTTGAAGTGAAGTGACAAAGAAGTGTGTGATGATACGTCTGCCTCAGAAAGAAATGGTTGCAACCTCCTGATCAGATGTGGACAGAGAGAGTCATCCTGGTCATTTCCACTTCCTGATCATCGAAGAACAGTTGGGAATCTAACCAGGGCCCCATAATGTGAAGCAATGTCACCAAAGGTGGACAAACACCCCTGTCAGAGGGGCAGATGTAATCTTTGTCATACAGCCTGATGCTTTTCCCCAAACTAGCAATGTCACTTAGGTCTTATGTTAATTAAGCCTCAGTCAGCTAGTTCTTACCATGTCTCAGTCTCTACAAGACTCTGAGTAAGGGGTTCATTGCACCTATTGGAGACAAAACGGGATGACATCATTATGCTGTAACCATTTTTTTCACTAACCCTCTCCGTGGGCCTTATACAGGTAAAACAAACAGGAATCCGAGGCCCATGCAGGAGTCCTTTACACAAAACAAGATTAGAAAAAAAACAAAGATGGAAAATTAACATTGCAGATTAATACTCTTCTTCTCTGTTGATGCAAAAATCAAACTTAACTTGTAATAGTACAGAAAGTGAGTAATCAAGTGTTTTTCATTCACTGTACAGGGATTCCTGAAAGTGCCCATCTGGTGGTACAAGCCTTTGATGCACTTTGGACAGCAAGAGAGCATGCAGGATCAAGTGAACTGCATGATGGGGGCATTGCGAGTATCTCCAGCAGGAGGTGAGTTGTAGGTGTTCAGAAATAAAGGTTTCCAAGAACTTCTTGAGTAGAGAGAGTTGCCTTTTGCAAAACCAAATGGCCAGCCCATATTTACCAATTAAGCAACAATATTTGTAGAATATCTTCTTGATGTTTTATGGGTTGTACAATCTTCTTCTGATCCTTGTAGTAGGAAGAGAGCCTAAGACATAAGCCCTTGTATTAGAGGCTCGGTATGAGGCAGGACCTGCTCACAGAATCTGGCAAGAACAGGGCTAATAATGCAAAAATACACTTTCCTAAGAAGTGCTAAGCAGAAAGTTCGTACGGAAACACATTCTGATATTAAGTGGTACCAGAACATTCCAATATTAAGGATGGTACATAAACATTTCCCAAGAATAACAGGAACACACTGACCTCTCCTAAAAGATAAGGTCAGGATGACAGTACGTAATAAAAATGTTTTAATTGAACCAACATGTACAAGGTGATGATGGGTAATAACTAGCCACCTGAGAGTGCAGTAACTAACTATGTCAGAGGCACTACTACCTTGTTTGTTTTAGGGTATAAAAATGTATTTCAGAGGGAGTATCTTTGTCCAGCCGAGGGGGGAATGAAAAGTCCTGCCATTCACTGAGCTATGTCCATTGTCACGGGCATACATGTCTTAGTATCCTCCTAGAGTCTGCCAGGTGCTATTACCGTGCTTTGTCGACAATAAACCTGGCTGGGCGCCTTCGTACCTTAACGGATCTTGTGGTTATTGGGTGGATCGCTCCAGTTCTGCTGTGACGGCTGTTTGCGCAGAGCTGGGGCAGCACACAAAAAAAACCATACACATGCAGCCGAACATCTAACCACATTCCTTAGGCTGTGTACACTGCCCCACAGTTTGGATTACGGGGGTGTGAATAGCAGTGTGTGCACCAACATGCTGCGCTGTAACTCCTCCCACGTGAATGTTGCATTACATTAATGTAGTCCTATTTGAAGAGGATTACATTAATGCGAACTAGGAACCTTATAGTTTGCACCCACAGCATCAACACTGGTTAGTTACAGCGCAGCACTTCGGTGCTGGTTGCTGTTCACACCTCTGTAATCTGAACTGTGGGATAGTGTAGATAGGTAACTTTTCATAAGCTGTAAAATGATGGGCGAGTAAATAAGTCAAAGCTGCTAAGGGTGATGCATCCATTGCTTTCTTCTAGAAACGTTTGCTCTTTTAAAATTAAATCAAATAAAATCAAACAAAACCAATTAAGGTAGGAAGATAAAATGAAGTGGGGAAGGAATGAAAGAAGGTGGAGAAATAATGCAAACTGGGGAAAAACAAAGCTACTTTCCACCTCCTGCTGCTGCCAAGCGAAGAAGAAAACCCTCCTCTTCAGTACAGAGTTGTGCTGCATTACAGAAGAACTCGGCATTATCTATCTTTCCTTGTTGCCCACTTCCAAATTAGCATAACTGTTCCCTAATTAGTATCTCCCACTCTTGCTATGTAAGATGTGGAGCTGTACCAAACTTCTTGGAATGCTGTTCAGATAATAGCTTTCATTGGGGCTACCTTGTCAAATTCCTGGTACCTGTGTTGTTGAACACCATTTGAACATCTATTGGCAGAGGAGAAAATCATGTTATTTTACACTCTGCCTTGGTTTCTGATCTACTTAGTAAGCACATACTTTCTTTCTAATTAAGAAGTTATTAGGAGGCAAATCTGACACCCCACTCATTTTGAGGTAATTGGTTCAATATTGCCTTTGGGGTTTTAAGAATTTCTTCATTTGTGGTTGACAGTAATCAGTCATAAGCTGAAATTTGCAGTATTAAGACAGGCTGAATTCTTTCCAGTTTTGCATCCTACTAAGGGTATTAGAGGTTTTATCAAATTATATAATAATGTTAAAGAGAGGATGGTTAATTAAACAAATGAAAATGAAATCTCACATTTATTAAACACTGAATTGACTGTTCATTAACTGTCATGATTTTTAGCAAAGTATAGTATAGAACAGAGGTGGGCAAACTACGGCCCGTGGGCCACATCCGGCCTGCGGGACCGTCCTGCCCGGCCCCTGAGCTCCCGGCCGGGGAGGCTAGCCTCCGGCCCCTCCCACGCTGTCCCCCCTCCCCTGCAGCCTCAGTTTGCTGTGCCGCCAGCGCTCTGGCCCGCTGCTCCTGCCAGGCAGCGTGGCGGCAAGGCTGGCTCTGGCTGGGCAGCGGGGCTGCGAGCTCCTGCTACTCTGAGCGGCATGGTAAGGAAGCGGGGGTGGGGGGGTTGGATATGGGGTAGGGGGTCCCAGGGGGCACTCAGGGGACTGGGAACAGGGGGGGTTGGATAGGTGTGGGAGTCCCAAGGGGCCTGTCAGGGGGCGGGGGTGTGGATAGGGGCCAGGGGGGCAGTCAGGGGCCAGGAAGCAGGGGGGGTTGGATAGGGACGGGGGTCCCGGGGGGGGCGGTTAGGGACGGGGGTCCCGGGAGGGGGCAGTCAGGGGACATGGAGCGGGGGGGTTGGATGGGTCGGGGGATCTGAGGGGGGCAGTCAGGGGGCGGGAAGTGGGAGGGGGCAGATAGGGGGCGGGGGCCAGGCTGTTTAGGGAGGCACAGGTTTCGCAACCCCGATGTGGCCCTCGGGCCAAAAAGTTTGCCCACCCCGGTATAGAACAATACATGTGGTTATATAATGTCAGTTTTCTTTAACTGTATCTACTGATCTCTTTAAAGATTCCCCAACATATGTCCAGTCAGACATCGGGCTTTGTTATGCAGGCAATGTGGAAATCTCTGGAGAAGCTTTGCTGGAGGATCTGAAAATTCAGGTTAGATATTATCCTTTCTATGTCACCATGCTACTGTGATTCCATAAGTGAGCTGTATTAATATATATTTTTTATTTCCTTTTCCCCTCATCTCCAGTATGTTCTTATATGGCATTTGCTTATATGCCATGTTCAGTGGTAAGTACCAACAGGCAATATGAGCATGTAGCTCAGACATTTTCCTAGTATCTGTTTCCTGCAATTGCCATTCTACCTTTCACATGTTCCCAGCTGCTAGAGTCATGCTGCACTTCATCTGAAACTTTACCTTTTATGATTTGCAGGCCTACTTTTATCTTGTTATTGTAAAAGTGATAAATAAGAGAAACACACACCTCTACAAACACTATCAAAAGAACCACTTTCCATTTCTACATTGTTCCTGTATTAGTTTTTTGTGTTTCATATGTTGAATTTAATGATTCAATACATGCTCTTGGTGCTAAGAAGACCTGATTATGTCATTTTGGAAGATGTGGATTTGGCCCTGATGGGTGGAATCTAAGATGCATTCTAGTAATTATTCCTGATGCCTTAGCAATTGTAGCAAGCTTTTGGACAAGAAAACATAACTAACGGAATAGATTTTTATAAGTTCCACTGCAAAGGGCACATTATTCACCCAATTGGTTGTTCCATTTTCACTGCATGGGTGACTGTCTTCTTAACTATGCTCCATATTACATGTCACTTTTAGGTTAGCCTGGAACAGCTTGGTTTCAGCCAAACACTTTTTGTGTGGCCAACTAACATGAAAGGCCATGTTGAACATTTACATCCTTTATGCACATCAAAGAAACCAGCTCAGAATGGGAACAGCAGTGTGCATTTGATATACCTTTTGCAAAAGAGTAGGGAAAGCTTACTCGGCACCTGGCTGGAGTGATCATGTCTCATCTCATTCACTTTTAAAACCAAAATATAAACAAGAGTCTGTAAGTGTTTTCAAAGAATCTCAGAACCTGTTTGTTAAACTGAGGAATGTTGGGGAGGGAGTTCACTCAGATTTGTTTTGGGGCTGAAAAGGAAATCCACCCCTTGTAGTCCTCACCGGACAGTAGTTAAATGGACAATAGAGTAGAAGTAGATCTGTGTAAATTCATTCTCTATATTTATAATTGCTTAAATACTGCACAGAAGATCAGTCAAATCGGTTACATTGTGTGGCATTACTACATCTTAGCAACTAGACTGGCAGCTAAAATTACTGAAGAGATGTTTGGTTTTTTTAGGCCATGACCTTGCCCTTCTTCCAGGAGCTCAGTGTCCCATCACCCGAGTTTCTCAGAGCCTGGACATTGGAAAGTAAGCGCCCAGGCAAGCTTTTACGAAACAACCAGCAACAACTCAAGTAGGTTTCTAATTGAACACTCAACCTTCAGTCTGTTGCAACGCTACATGACTGGATTGTGAGATGGATTGGTGGAGAAATATACCAGTTCAGTCAATATTAACAGAAAACCCATTCCTGGTAATTTCAATGTTGTGAGTTGAGTAACTGTATAAATTAGATGTTTTTCATCTGGAATATCATGGTTTTGTTTTTATTTTTTTAATCCGGCTAAGTTTATTGGTTATGCTAACTTTTTTTTTTTTTTTTTTTTTTAGAATTTTTGAAATGCAGTATGCACCTTATTGGATTTTTTTTTCTCTTGTTGCTTTCAAACAGGCTATGACTTTAGTTTTCCAACTCAACATAAGAGAGTTTTTTCCAGCACTTTAAACTGTAACTTGTCAAATTATAACACATGATTTTTAAATATTAAAAAAACAAAACCAAGGTGTAATCTTAATAAAACTCATCTGTCTTTCTTTATTAGTGAATATAAACTGGGAGGCAGAACAGAAATCTGTATAGAGCCTTTACAGAAGGAAGAGAATCTGGGGTAAGTACTACAAATACCTATTAGTATTTTATTGACATACATTACTAGATGAGACTTAATCTAGCAGTTCTTAACTTAAAACTTTCTGTCAAGGTTCCAGCCAGTGCTTTGTTCTAGGATACTTTATTTCAAACCCAGATTATTTTACTTCTTATTTCCCAGCAGAACTATTCCTTAGAAGGAGAAGAATTGATCAGGAATGTGCATGGCTCCTGGAAGCTTGATTCACAAGAACTTTGTTACCCCTTATTTTATTTTTTCTGATCACAGCCCCAGTGACTTGCTGCTTCGGGTGCAGATGGGCATACCCGGGGAGAGGGATTACTACCTCTCTGTGGATTTGGTGTGGGATATCTCCAAAGAATGCACAGCATGGGCACTGAGGCATAGACTTGCTGCTCACTATTCTCTCCCTGTGGAGAAAATCGAAATTGCAAAATACTTCCCTGAGAAGTTTGAGTGGATGACAATCTCCAGCTGGGTAAGATCTGAAATGACAGAGGAATTAATTTGGGACTGGAATGACAGATGCCAACAATTTTACTTTGTGCAGAGACTATTAATAAAAAATTAAAGTAGGAAAGTTTAAATACATTTGAACACATATTTCATTCAGTGTTACCCATCAGGTGGATTTGGAAGTGAATGGGGCTGGTTATTCTTTAAGGGCCTGATCCAACTCTTACTGAAGTCAGTGGAAGGACAATGAGAGTTCAGTTGCATCCTAAGCCAGTAGAACTGGGGCGTCATTTAGGAGCACCCACCCCATTTCATACCTGAGGTCTGCTCACAGCGCACGCCCTAACCCCAGACGGAGCTCTTACATTTCACTGTATTATTCATTGACATATATTATAGCTTGAGTGTGACATATATTATGAGTTCTGTGCTGCTCACAGCTTCCACTTTTGGGGCAGGGAGTTTGTCTATACACAGAGGCAGGGTGATTAAGATAACAAAAGGCTTGTCATTAAATTAAATTAAGGATAGTTAGATGATCCTGAAAGCATTGCCAGGCACTCCAGTTAAAAGAAAGGAAACAAAGGGTAGGAATAAATTATGAGAATCGTATAACTTCGTATATTGTATGATATACGAAGTTATTACGCTAGGAAAGGGATAGATAATAAGGCAGAAAATATCATATTGCTTCTATATAAATCCATTCCACATATTGAATACTGCAGGCAGATTTGGTCACTCCATCTCAAAAAAGATATATTGGAATTGGAAAAGGTACAGAAATGGGCAACAGAAATTATTAGGGGTATGAAACGGCTTCCGTATGAGGAGAGATTAATAAGACTCAGACTTTTCAGCTTGGAAAAGAGATGATTAAGGGGGGATATGATAGAAGTCTCTAAAATCATGACTGATGTGGAGAAATTAATGTTATTTACCCCTTCACATAACACGAGAACTAGGGGTCACCCTATGAAATTAATAGGCAGGAGATTTAACACAAAGAAAAGGAAGTATTCCTTCACAGTCAACCTGTGGAATTTGTTGCCAGGGATGTTGTGAAGGCCAAAACTATAAAGTGTTCCAATAAGAACTAGATACGTTTATGAAGGAAAGGTCCATCAATGGCTATTAGCCAGGGTGGGCAGGGATGGTGTCCCTAGCCTCTGTTTGCCAGAAGTTGGGAATGGGCGACAGGGGATGGATCGCTCAATGATTGCCTGTTCTGTTCATTCATTCCCTCTGTAGCACCTGGTATTGACCGTTGTGGGAAGACAGGATACTGGGTTAGATGGATCTTTGGTCTGACCCAGTATGGCCATTCTGATGTTCTTATATATAACCTTATATATGCCCCCTGCTGTAACCCACTAGACCCCACTCCCCTCCCAGAGCTGAGATAGAACCCAGGAGTCCTGACGGGGTCAGTCTCTCTCTGTAGAGTTAGTAACAAAATAAGAATATACACTAAAATTTTAAACCTAACCAGTGTCCCTTAAGTGACTTGCCAAAAGATGTCAGAACATGTTAGTATTAGAGCTGAGTGGGTCTAATAATTATTTAATTTTCTTTCTTTTAGATAGGAATTAGATACAGTGCTCCTGTCAGCTAATTGCTAAGTTATCTGTCAAAAACCTAGAGTTTTCAAGTGCCTAAGTAGCCCCTGGAATCACAGTTAAAGTCTCCCGCCCCCTCCCCAATCTGAAATGGCACCCCTGCAGTAGAACTTGCAAGTTCTGCAATGTTAATGAGGTGAAAGCCCTTTGGGGTGGCTGGAAGTGGCATTGATCACATGATGAAATGCTCCACTTTTAAATGCTTCTTTTACTGTACTTTAGAAATTGCTTATGTAGATTGAAAAGCTTGCCAAGGTTGCAGGCCAGAGATAAGTATAAAACCAGAAACCATTTTAGTATGTAATTATGTACCATAAATGCAGGTTTGGATTTTCATGTGTGCTTTTTTCTTTTTGGGTTTTTTCTAATCCCATAGGTGCTGGAATGAGTTTATGGAAATAACACTGAGAGTTCTGCTGAAGTAAGCAGATCCTCTGATTAAGGACCATAGTTAACTGATTGTAAATGCAGTATAATCTAGACCTCCTTTGTCAGAGGGATGTGGGAGATTTAAAGTATGTGTATGGAGAAGAGGAAGGATAAGTGGGAAACCTCATGGTGAATGAGGGTAAGGGGCCTACGTGGAGGAAAACTTGTTGACATAGGTGCATGTGCAATTCTAAGAATAAATAAGACTCTTCAGTTGCTGAAGAGCAGCTGCCCACAGGAGTTTTATACCTTAGAAGGTGAAACCAACAAAAATCAGTTTAAGAATCTCTGAAATCTCTAAGCTTAGGACATGTGAACACTTTGATACTTTGGCTTTATTCAGACCCAGCAAATTTCAAAGAGGAAACGGAAGAAAAAACAGGAGAGTTTGCAGTCAGCACCCTTTCACCTGAAAGATGGAGACATTATCGGTGTAAAGGTAAACTTAAGAATTAACACAGTTGTGAAAATAGCTGGGATTTAACAACCAGTCGTATTAGTGAACAAGCACGTAGTTTCAACAGTAATAATATCCACTGTGTCCTGATTTCTGCCTCATTCTTCTGTATCCCTTTGCATGGGTATGACAGTGACTGCATATAAACATCTGTCACCACTTTGTGTGAGAGTGGGGACAGGGCACTGTTCCTGTTGCTGCCTCTCCCGATGCTCTTTACCAGCCTAATGGAAGAGTGCGGAGGGTACTGTGGGGATCCCACCACTCTGTATTATTTCAGATTCAGTAACCCAAGTGGTTCGGTGCAAAGATTGTAAGTTTTAAAAATACACCTCTACCCCAATATAACGCTGTCCTCAGGAGCCAAAAAATCTTACCGCGTTATAGGTGAAACCGCATTATATCGAACTTGCTTTGATCCACCGGAGTGCGCAGCCCCGCCCCCCCCGTAGCGCTGATTTACCGCGTTATATCCGAATTCGTGTTATATTGGGTCGTGTTATATTGGGTCGCGTTATATCGGGTTAGAGGTGTATGTTCAGCCAAATGAATTGTATTAAACTGCTAAGAGGCTGATATAATATATTGAGAACTAAAAACAATAAACTAATGCACTCAATACTTTCTGGCAACAGAATCTCCTACTTGAGGATGGTAAGGACTTCAGTACTGTGAGAGATGATATTGGAAAGGAGAGACAGAGGCAGCTTGCAATGGAAAAAAAGAAAAGGTATTTATTACAGTATTTTTGTGTTCTCAGATATGCAAAGGGGTTTACCAGGTTTCACAGATTTTTAGTGCTGTGATACTTTGACGCAGAAGATGTAACTAAGGATAGTCAACGCCCAGTAACAGTCTTCAGTCCTGACAGTACCAAAGGAGGTGCATTGAATAAAAGTAATTCAAAAACTTCTTGTTTTTAATACTATTTCTGCACCATGAACCCATTCAACTTGTGGGGCTTAGTTCTTCTTCGAGTGATGGTCCCTATTGTATTCCACCGAGGGTAATGGGCATGTGCCCAGAGCTTTTCAAAGTAGTAGTGTCTGTTGGTCCGTGCATGTACCCCTGCATTGCCCCGTGGATTCGTCCGAGGTGATAAAGGGCAGGGTGAACTGGCTGCATCTTTAGTTCCTTTTCACCACCGCATGGTCCAAGTCGGAGCTTCAGCTGTCTTCTCATCCTTGGTGACACATTTTCCAAACTTTTCTCAAAAAAACCTGTTTCTATTCTTTATTCAGGATTTTATTGTTTTATGTAGTGGTTTTCTTGTTTTTGAAAGTCCTGCAAGTCTCCAGACTTAGGACGTTGCCTTGGTGATTCCTCGCCAAAAAATCCCCTGCCTCCAGCAACCCGCCTCTGGGTACTGGAGCATGACAAAGAGGCCAGGATTCCTGCCCTTGTTTGTTCTCCCTCAACGACGAAAACCAGTGCTGTCTTTAGTGCTTGGGGGAAGCCCACACTATGTCCAGGTATAGCATCTCTCTCTCTCCTTCCCTGCCCATACAAGGGAAGGCAGAGCCCTCCGCTTAAGAAGTACCTCCTGGAGGTCACCATGGGGCCACAGTCAGACCTTGGCCGGGGAACCCCCCCGCCCCCCATACATTGCCCTGAACACTCCAAGAGTACACCACCTGCCACGGAACCTCAGACTGGCTCCACCAGTGCTATGCACTCACGCCAGAGCCTAGCCATGAGTCACGGAAGCACACGCATAAACATGGCAGTAGCTCTTCCTCCAGGGCTAAGAAAGATGCTCTGCTGTCCATGAGCTCTGGCCAAGGAGGGGTACCATGCTCTAAGACCCACAAGAGTGACAAAAGCCTGCATTGCTTGCCAGATCTGCCAGTCCTGGTTACGGACCAGCACAACCAGGCACCAGCTCCACCGGCGTCCAGTGAATGCCTGTGAATCTTACTGGCCTTGGTTCCGTCCATCGATCAGGTGTTGTTGACTCCAGGGAGACTCGCAACCACTCCCGGGCCTCATGAACTGTTGACAATGGGAGAGATGCACTCTCTGCGTGCCCCAGTACTCTCACCTCCTAAAAGGAGCCCATCTCCATATTCAATATTCCACGTTTTGGCCGTGTTCATATGACACTCTTGGGTCCGTCAGTACCACCATTGATGCAAGACTCCAATTCCTCCTCGGAGTCTGAGGGCCTGGACATTACATATGGCCCACCGCTTCCATTCCGAAGACATGATTATCAGAAGGTCCCATGGCACCATGGCAATACCCTCCCTTACCTTAACCCAGGAGCCACAGGTATCTCTGGACTACACTGCTGTAACAATATGGCCTGAATCAACCAGGCTGGCCATATTGGAGCTCGTGGCCCTAATATTTATCTTCAGAACTGTCCTGTTCAATACGGGAGGACTCTCCTGTATCACCAACCTGTCCTTTGCCAAGTAGATGCTCAGAACCAGGATTAGATAATACCCCGATCAGCCCACACTGGCGGATCTAGAGGAATGTCCCTCAATATCGCTGGATGAGACTGTTATCAATCTCCTCCTCTCCCCCAGACAACTACCATCAATTTCAAGAGCCTGCTACATAGGATAGCTCATGCCCTCAAAATACCATGGGAAGAGATGCAGAACAAGCAGTGCCACCTATTAGACATTTTGCATTCTTCGATACTGGCCAGAGTGGCCCTACTGATCAATGAGGACATTCTGCAACCTGCACGCACTGTGTGGCAGACCCTGGCCATGTGTGCCCCCAACCGTGAAAGGGACGGACAAAAGATACTATGTCCCACCCAAGGAGTCCGAGTTCCTGTTCTCTCTTCCTCTGCCCAACTCCCTGGTGAATCAGGCTGCTAAGCAGCTTGGTAAACAACAGCACTCACGCTCCACCCCAACTGACCAAGAGGGCAAGAGGCTGGACCTTCTCGGCCAGCCTCCAGTTCCAGATCTCGAACCATTTGGTGCTAATCGCCATATACGACTCCTTACACTATGGACAGATGGCAAAATTCACAGATAAGCTACCTCAACAGGATCATTTTGAATTCCAAGCTAGTCTAGAGGAAGGCAAGTTGGTTGTTAAGGCCATACTTCAGGCTGCAGTTGATTCAGCAGACACATCTTCGTGCGTTTTGGCAACTGGAATAGTCATGAGTAAGGCTAAGATTTAGTCGGGGTATTTTTGGTAAAAGTCATGGACAGGTCACGGGCAATAAATAAAAATTCATTGCCATGTGACGTGTCCATGACTTTTTTACCAAAAATACCCCTGACTAAATCTCTACTTCTGGGGCCCCGCTGCTCTGGGGGGCCCCTGCTGGGCTGGGAGCCCTGCTCCAGTGCTGGGGGTTGACTGCCCCCCGGCCGCTGCTTCCGGGGACCGCTCTCGGGATGGTCTCCGGGAGCCGCTGGGGCCAGCTGCTCGGATGGCCCTGAAGTCAGCCGCACCAGCCGCTGCGGAAGACATGGAGGTCATGGAAAGTCACAGAATCCGTGACTTCTGCGACCTCTGTGAAATAATCGCAGCCTTAGTCATGAGGAGGGAATCCTGTTTTCACTCCTCAGGTGGGCTTCAGCAGGGGAAGGGGGGCAGAGGGGCAGGGCCTCAGGTGGAAGGGGCGAGCAGGGCGAGGGGCTAGCTTCCCCGAGCCCGCGGTTCACCCACCGCCCATGCTGTTTTGACATATCACTGCCCCACGAGTCTTCACAAAGGTTTTCTCTATGGTAGCGGGTCACCTCCAGCAACAAGGAGTCCTTGTCCTCCTGTACCTAGATGACTGGCTGCTGGTGTCACGGTCCAGAAAAGAAGCTCGGGAATTGACATCCCAACTTGTTTACTCTTCCCTAACAATGAGCATCAATGTAGTAAAATCGACTTTGTGCTCTATACAATTCCTAGAATTCATAGGAGCATGCATCAATGCAGCCTCCGCACACGTCTATCTGCCAAAAGACAGGTTCCAGCACTTACTGGATCTGATCATCTTTGGTGACGTCAGTTCCTCAGTCTCAGCCAGAACTTGCCTTTCCCTCCTCGCTCACTTTGCAGCGGTCATGTACGTCACACACTTTGCTCATCTACACCTCCGCTATCTACAACTCTGGCTACAATCTACTCCCCCATGTGCCCCTCTATGGGCACCCCTCTCACCATTCCACTGGAAGTCATCTCTTCCCTTTAATGGTGGACAAACCCTCCCGTCTTCACCGAGTGTTACAATTATAACGGATGCATCACTCAAGGGCTGGGGAACCCACATGAGACATTGCATGACACAAGGCACTTAGATTGCCCAAGAAGCCAGGATGCACATCAACATCCTCAAACTACGAGCCGCATGCAAGGCATGCCACACGTTCTTAACAGCTGTCTATTCTTATCATGTCCTGGCCATGTCGGACAACACCACTGCAGTTTACTACATAAACAAGCAAGGTGGCACACGGTCCCCAGCACTGTATGCGGAAGCTATACGCCTCTGGAAATGGTGCATGTCATAGCCTATACTCCTGGCCACAGCCTCCCTTGCGGGAACCCAGAATGTGATTGCCAATACCCTCAGCAGAAACTTTGCAACCAACCACAAATGGGTGCTGCACGACGCAGTAGTCATGGATGTTTTTGGCCGCTGGGGAACTCTGACCAGAGACTCTTTGCATCTCACACCAACACCAGTTGCATCCAGTACTGTTCCAGGGGAGGTCCCACTTGTAGGGGGAACACAGTGATCGTTGACTAGTTGGCCTGGAACAACGGTCTTCCCTCCACTGCCACTCCTACTACTCATTTTTCGCCAACTCAGATGGGAGAGGGTGACGGTCATCCTGCTTACCCCATATTGGCCTTGCCAGTTCTGGTTCCCTCTTCTTCTCTGCATGTCAGAACATCCCGCGCTCCCACTACCAGTGTTCCCCAAGTTACTTATGCAACACAGTGGCAAACTCAGACACCCCGATCCAAGGGCACTTCACCTGACAGCTTGGTTTTTGGATGGACGCCTCTGCTAGCACAGGACTGCTTGCCAACTGTCTGTGATATTCTCTCCAGTAGCAGAAAGGATCGCCTTGTGGAGTCCCCAAGTGGGCTCATTTCATTGCCTGGGCCCAACATAGAGGTCGTACCCCTGAAGCCATGGGCATCCCTGTGCTATTAGACTACCTTCTGTCTCTAAAGGCTTGCCCTCAGCTCCATCAGAGTGCACGTAGCAATCATTAGTGTCTTTCAGTCTCTTGTGGAAGGGCATTCCGTCTTCACCCACCCCTTGATTGCCAGATTCTGGAAGGGCCTTGTATGCAAATACTCATCCATCCAGACTTGCTCCTCAGTGGGATCTCAACCTGGTCCTCCCCTCATTAAAGAACCCCCGCCCCCTTTTGAACCTCTGGCTTCTGCTTTCTTTCTCTTCTCTCTAAGAAAGTAGCTTTCCTAGTTGCAATTACTTCTGCAAGGAAGGTTGGTGAACTGGGGGCTATGATGGCAGATCCCTCTTCCACCACATTCCATAACGACATGGTCTCCTTATGCACCTACATCCCAAGTTTCTGCCAAAGGTGGTTTCCCGCTTCCACCTCAACCAACCCATACACCTGCCCACTTTCTTTCTCAAACTGCACACCTCAGATGAGGAATGGCGGCTTCATTCCCTCAATGTCCGTAAGGCCCTGGCCTTTTACCTACAAAGGACAAAACCATTTTGGAAGTCTCCCAGACTGTTGCGGGAGCAGAGAGAACTAAAGGGCAGGCCATCTCCATCCAAACAACCTTGAAGTGGGTCTCAGGATGCATTACACTCTGCTATCAACTATCAGGATGGTCCCCACCGGGTGGATCTGGGCCCATTCCACAAGAGCACAGGCATCATCTACGGCTGCACTTCATGATGTACCCCTTGCGGACCTATGTAGGCAACCAGGTGGAGTTCGGTACACACCTTTTCTTCTCATTATGCTCTAGTGCATGATTCTGCGATGGACACCTTGTTCGGTGCAGCGATCTTCCACTTCACAGTTCCATCCTCTTCCTGGGACCCTCCTTGAAACTAGGTACTGCTTGTTAATCACCCTCAGTGGAATACAATAGGGGCCATCGCTTGAAGAAGGAGGGGAGGTTTCTTACCTGTAACTGGAGGTTATTCAAGATGTGTGGCGCCTATCTGTATTCCAATCCCATCCTCCTTCCCCTCTACTGTGGATATGGTAGGTGGAGAAGGAACGAAAGATGTGGCCGGCCTACCCCGTCCTTTATCACCTCGGGCGAAATCACGAGGCAGTGCAGGGGCACGTGCACAGAACAACAGACACTACCACTTTGAAAAGATCCAGTTCCGGGTGCATGGCGCATGTGCATTACCCTCAGTGGAATACAGATAGGGACCACACATCTCGACGAATCTCCAGTTACATGTAAGTAACCTTCCCTTCTCCCCTAGCTTGCATTTTGTGTGACCATTCTGATTTTGTAGCATGTTACACCCTCTCTGCACAGGTTGACCTCCCAAGATACAGAGCAGTGGAAAATCAGCCCTTTGGTCACCTGGGGCACACTTAAATACACAATTAGCAAGTGTGGGAGTGCAATGTCATCTTTACCAAAGTAATAATCAGGTTCCAAATTGATTTACAGCTTCCTAGAAGTACACTGATATTAGCATTAAGCTATAGTGCTAATATCACTGTCTGATTTTCTTATAGCCAACAAGCGCAGCGTTTACAGAACGATGTTTTCTCTGAGGGAAAGGTGGCTACTAAGCATCGTAAACCAGAAGTGGCTCTTTCCATCAATGTGGGAATCTTCAGATAGCATTGGACAGGTGACTTGCTGAGTGACCCTTGCCAATGATGTACTGAATTAGAATGGAGTACCTCAACTGGACCGGCAGAGGGATGGTCTTCTCAGAAATGTCCTCCTGACTCTGCTGAGACAACTGGCTATAGGATTCAGGACAGCTCTGGATTTCCTGTAATCTATATTGGTGAAGTGCTTTAGCATTCCTTTATCAATGTGGAACTTAACTCTCAGGCTAGATAAATGCACTTTATCAATGAGAAAATGGATTACTATAGTACATAATCTTTCAGTGACTATTTTGTAATGATCATATATGTATTTTTATCTGACATTGCTATTCTATACCATCACTACAAAGCTATTTTTTCATGCAGGCATGTAACTTCTAAAAGGAATTGTTTGACTCTTTTGACTTCTGAAATTATTAGATCTTAGGTTTTGTTCACATGCCTGGTTGATAAATCTGAGCTTTATAATAGTTTAAATTAAAATTGGGTTCATGCTCCCCCTCCCCCTCTCTGCAGCCATTTTGTTGATATATTTTTTTTCTGCAGCACTAGTAATTCCAGCCCAACAGCAAACTGTTTGCAGCCCAACAGCAAACAAATAGTTTTCCATCTGAGCTCTGCAGAGGTGACTGATTTAAACAGTGTGTGTGACATTTCAGTACTTGCCTCCTCTGTTACGTTAAATCTTTCCATTGTGCAGCAAGTCCAAACTCTACTTCTTGCCACATAATGAAGCTCTCTCTGTTAATCAGGAACATGAGCAGAAACTGATTTCAGCATTTCCTTAATCTCCGGAACAAATACAAATACTAAACTGGCCAAAGTAAGGAGCAAATGTGTTCAAAACCTAAAAAGGTCTGGAGAGCTGCGTCTGTACATTAGAAATATATTGTCACTGTGCTGTTTTTCTTCTCTGGATGCCTCCTCCTTTTTCATTATACACTAAGTTATTAAAAAGCTTAGGAGAGAAGGAGAGCGTTTGATGGAATACTGAACTTTTTTTTTACTCAGGAAAAGGTTATTGTGTTTATTTTAAGGTAATCAAATTAAATGGACCTTTGTCATTTTGCTTGACTGACTTGATAGCCCTCAATAGGGTAAACGAAAAAAAATAGGGGCAGAAAAATGTTTCTCCTCTGGGTGTTGTACAGCTGGTTGTACATCCCCAATAATAAAAGGGGTATGTATAACCGAAACAGAATACATGGTTGCTTCTAATACCAGCTAAACACTGTGCTGTCCAAGGGTGTTATGGATTATGGTAAATAAAACATTTACTGTATTATTGTAAGACTAGTTCTTGCTCGATGATGAGACTACATCTTTCTACCAATGTGTGTGGTAACTGGGATCATTACAATTAATAAATTAATTCTCAGTATCTTTCTGTAAAATATTTTTCAGTGCTTACAATTACTAAACTCCGTTTTTATATGTTCCCTTATAGTACATGCATCATAATTTCATTTGCAGTCAGGTTCAGTGGTTTCTTCAGAAAGAGTATTGGTGTTAATACATTGACTTAACCAAACACTGGAGCATATATTGTTTGTAATAAACTGTACTTTTTTTAACATGTATTAGATGATAGGATGAGAATGGGATATATAAAAATTAAAAATAACCACATATCCTTAACTGAGCTACAATTAAGTGTTCATCACATGCTTCAAGTTTGCCTTTCTCTGTTAGAAGGCTGGGAAAACTAATTATCTGATCAGATACACTACAAAACCTTGCAGTCATGGCTGGAAAACCCCCTGTAAACTATTAAAAGGACGTGTTCAAACACAATTTCTGAAAAAGAAGGTGAAATGTTTTCATTATAATTCAACTGCTGCTGCCAAAGTGACTGGATACAGTACCTGTATTGATTTAGAGTATGTTACTAAATCTTGTATCGTTTATTTTGTAAGTATAGTAGTCTTAGTAGTAGAAGACCTCATTATGGTGACTATTAAAACTTTGGGAGAGAAGTGGGAAGATCCTGCTGTTAAGGTGAGCAGAATTCTACTGTTTTGGACAGAGCTTCAGAGTGACTGAGTCCCCTGCTTTCAGGCTCTGATTCAGCAAAACATTCCAGCATATGCTTAACTTTCAGCATGTGAACAGTCCTGACTCACTGTGGCTGCATATGTGCTTCAAATTAAGTAGGTGCTTAGGTCCTTTCTTGAATTGGGGATTTAGTTGGGAGGTAAGGGGATATTTTAATCTCTAATTATTTGGTTCTACTCTTTATTTGAGCCAAGTGCAGTTGAATTATGTAATGCTAGATTTATGGAAGGGGTTCTCTTGTAAGACTTGACAGAGGCCAGCAAAGTTGTCTCTCCCTCAAACTGACCTTGTTTTGCACAGCCTTTTCCCATTTTACCTACATTTTGTTAAGCCACACATTTTTCAGAAGACACTTCACATAATGAGTACCAAGATTAACATTTGGTAAATAAGGAAAGAACTTGTGTGCTTGCAAGCTATTTCATGACATTACATTTAATTTGCTGACTTTTTTATTATTCTGTTCCTACGTTGGAAAGTTCTACTATCCCTTCTCTTTCCATCTTCCTTTAATAAGTGAAGCTTATGCTTTTCAAAGACATGAAGCTGAGAGAAATTTAGATATAGATTAAGTATTTAAGTGGGTATTGTAGTATGTGCCTTGATTGAAGTGTAGTGTAGCAATGACTGCACTGAACCAAAATTGAGTTATTGTTTTTAATGTTGGCTTGACAGACTTTAAGAAGAGTCATTGAGGATCAGTCCACAATGAGGATTTTTGTTAAAGGGAAAAATACCTTTTTAAAATTGAGTTTTCATGATTCCACAATTTGTCACAGTTATGTTCCAATGTGAGGAGAAGCTTTGCTCTTTATTATCCAAGTCTGCTTCAGAAACTGAATAAAGAATTGTTTATATATGTATATAACAAATGTTTCACTCATGCTCTCTTTGTAATATATCATACATTTTAGATTGGTTACTAACTAATGAACATGGAGAAGGAATAAATGAATGGCTATCCAAAATGTCTGAAACACTGAGCTCCTATTTTAAAATTTATTTTCAACAAGTAAAATAAATAGCTTGGATGAATAGGAGGTGAGATTCTGTGAAAAGAACTATTGATTTTGCTAGTTTTCTTAATGCTCTAAGATGTATAGTATCTAGGCCTGGCTATTTTATACTCATCCCAATTTTCAAACAGACTTACTTCCTAGTATAACAGTCTGATCCACACCGGCAGATCTGGGTGGAGCTCCATTGGCTTCTCTCCACTGAGTATTCCTAGGCACGTTCCATTGCACGATTGAAGCTTTGTGTGTACTGATAACTGAAACTGTTAGATTTTCCCCATCTTCAAAAAAGACTGCTAACTTGTGGCCCCATAAATCTAACTTCCCTAGTATATTTATGTTAATCTGTTCATTCTCTCTCTCAAACGAAATATCACAAACCTTCTGGAGGTCAGTGAACCCGTGAACAATTAAAAAAAAAATTAGGCTTTTTAAAGAATCAGTTTTAATCTTTTATCTGCCTGATCTCAGTATAGCCTTGACGAGACTGCTTCTGGAGTATTGTATTCAGCTCTGGACACCTCATTATGGGAAAAATGTTGGTTTTTCTTATAACTTCCTACAGTTTGCCTAAGGGATTAGGGAGCTGGTGGAACTCGCTTGTTAAATAACTAGCTTTCTGAGCTCTAATTATTTCTAAGTGATGACCAAAAAGACATTAGATTCTACACATATCTGAAGGAGGTAAACTCCAAGAGGGGAGAGGAACTAGGGTAGCACAGGGACAAATGTGTGGCAACACTGAGAGAACAAATTCGAGCTCGATTCAGAAGAAACTTCTTGACACTATAGACCAGTGATCTCCAAAGTGGGATGCGCAAGACGATCCTTCGGGGTGCGTAGCAGGAGGAGCGCCGCCGGAGCAGCGCTGCTTTTTCTTTTTTTCCCTTCGGCAGTTCGGCCGGGAGTCCGAGCGGCTTTTTTTTTTTTCTTTGACAGTTCGGCCGGGAGTAGGGGGTGCGTGTTTAAAATTTTTTTACTGATGGGGTGCGCAATCAAAAAAGTTTGGAGACCACTGCTATAGACAATGTGGCAGTGAAGTTCTGAATAGGGGGTGGATGGATTTTAGAACAGGGATTGAATGGGTTTGGCTTCCAGTGGGCTCGGTGAGCCAGTAATTTTTGGAAGGTGCCATCATAATACTCCTCTCCTGCAAACTCCTCCCCCCCCGCCCCGAGCCTCTAGGCTTTCAATAAAAATTTATTCCAGTCTTTCTTGTAGCAAATACACAGTTTACAATCTGAAGATTCTTTAACGTAGTGATGTCTGCCTGAGTCTGCAGACAGTCATAAAGAAGCTCAGAGATGTAAACTGCTCCCATTTACCTCCAGTGGAGAGTTGATGCTGAACCAGAACACTAACGAGATACCATTCACTTTCCCTCCTGATCAAAGCAGGCAAGAAAGAAGGATGGCAAAGAAAAGGAATAATGATAACGATTCGTATGAAGATTTGCAGCACACAAAGTGGTATCTTGTTCTGGTATCTCTTGGGTGAAGCTTTGTTTGTGGGTGGAGCTTATGCAAACCACTACTTTTTTCCCCCTGCATTTGACCCATCGGGATTAGGTAACTTTAACTTCATGTGACCTAATCTGTGGATCCAGTGCAGAAAAAAGTAGTGGTACTCACGAGCTCCACCCACAAACAGAGCTCCACCCAAGAGTGTGCCATCTTTTTCTGTGTTCCTTTCTTAAGGAGTTCTGACCATCTCAGAAAGGAAGTGTTGCTGGGAAGACAACCTCATGCTCTCATCACTAGCAAATCTATAAACCTTTACACCATATAGCTCTTGTTGTAAGTTTTAAATGACCCCCTCAAAAAACCTGATTTTGGTGATCATTAGGGGTTAAATACGTGGTTTTGCTAAAATTCCCTTTCTGATCATCTAGGAGAATTTATATCAAGTGAGAATAAAAATTGGCCTCCAGCCATCATGCTTGCTTCATCACTGACACAGAAAAAAGTTTGTTTGAAATAAGTGAACATTGGTTATTCCACTGATTAATCATTTTCTGTCTGCTTTTATTCTGCTACAGTAGCCAAATCTTGGCCATTCTTTCCCCAGCTGTTGTGAAGTTCCAACCCTTCCTTTCTATACCTGCAGCTAGATGTGACATCCGTGCCCTGATCATCTCCTGTCTTCCTCCCAGCTGAAATCATCTTCCTTACCCATCAATCTGACTGTTATCCACTTCTTTGAATCCTCCACTGCATGGAGGTAACATCTTCTCCTTTCCCTCTCCACCTCCATCTTTGTATTCAACCTATAATCTGAGTGTTGCTCTCGACCCCCCCACTCCTCCAGCATCTTTGATGTCCTCTTCTGCAACTATCTCCAGGTGGTTTTCCCCCATTGGCAGCCATGCATGGCCCATACAGCCTCCACCCTTAAAGAGTCATTAAAGATTCAGCAATCAGAACTTGGTCATGTGTGACCCAAAAATAATCTCTGATTTTCAGATCCTAAACTCAGGTTGCAGGACTGGCAGTTAAATTAAATGGTTATGAATGGAGCAATTTTGATGGGAATCACAAGCATAGCACTACACACTTATTCCAAGTCACTTTTATGAGTGTAGCCATGCTTATATCAAACAAATAACCATGTAAAGGGTTAAAAAAATAGTTGGACTGGAAGAAAATAAATTGAAGATGCTTTTGTGTTCTTTGAATGATAGTAAAGACTTTGTGTTTTTAAAAACAGGTAACGTTTCTGAGCCCTACATTAGTCATGGTGGCAATTCACAATGTAATGTGATACCTTGCTCTTACCTAGTGCTTTTCATCAGTAGATCTCAAAGCACTTTACAGAGGAGATCAGCCTGTAAATTTTTGCCATTTAATGAAGGGAGAAACTGAGGCACAGGAAGTGATTTTGCCCAAGGTCACCCAGTAGGCTAGTAGGTAAGGGGTAACTACAAAACTTGGAAAATGTATACAGCTTGCCCTTGTGTGCATTTTAATCTGTTTAGAATTACACATCTTAATTTTTGCTACACAACTATGAGAGAGTATATTTAACCATGGCTGCCTTCTGTGTCGAGGACTTAAACAAGATGACAGGAAAAAGGTAAAGCAGACTTACAGCTTATAAAAGACTCACATGGTGGATGTGTCCAATCAGAGTACTGGGGTGTGATTCATAACCAACTGTTAAACTGTTGGATGTTTATTACCAAAGAAAACATTGGTTAATCTTCTCTTGGGGCTCTCTAGCAGAAATGGTCATGTGCAAAGAAGTGAAGAATTACTCATTTGCGAGATTTATTAGCAGCTTCTCATGGGAAGAAAAAACCAATAGCCCATAATTAGAGAGAAATGGTTAAAATATAGGTTTATGTTGTGGAAAAATGTATGGAAGTATGTACCCTGCAAAATACACAGCAGAAACGGATACTTAGATATTTGGTTACCATTTATTCAATAATTTAAAGTAAACTGGCCCCCAAAAAACATTGCATTTGACACTTTTTTAAATATTACGTTTGAAAGACATTGGTTTGTAAACATGAGTAAAAACAGAATCCTGATGCTTGTATAGTGATTTGTAAACCTGCTAACTTCCTAAATAAACAGTTACTTACAAGAAAGAAGTGTACTGTTCAGATGTTCCCCATATAGCACACAGGGGTCACATAAGTTTGACTTTGCCATAGAGTTATTTCAGAGAAGATGGAATGTATTCTAGTCTAATCCCTCAGTACCACCACTTCCGATATATTAATCTTTTTTGAAAAAGCCACTATGTACAGAACATTTGAAAATGCACTAATGCCACTAAACTTCCAGATTTGTATTTTCATGTTTTCTGCACTGTCAGGGTTGTCGAGCCCTAGCTTTTGCTGTACAATCCGTCCGCTTCCCTGGCATGCGTAGAACTGGTCAGGCCCATTGTTCATAGTTCTGTGTGGAGAAGTGTCTTTGCTCGTCTCATGTTTTCAATCACTGTAGAAAACACTTGTGTTACTGAAAGCACTGATCTGGTGATGCCGTGTGCATTTGTTAATGTACAGTACAGACCATATAGCTAAATGATGTGGGAGTGGGAAATAAAACTATACTATGCTTTGACTCTCCTGACTTTTAAACGGTTTGTTTTTTTCAAATAATTACATCTTTCCAGCAATTTTTAAATTGATAACTGTTCACAACCATAACTGTATCTTAGCAAAGCTTTTTTGCATGGGGATTTTTCTGCAGAAAATATTTGAAAACACTGATTTGTAAACTTGTAGATTTTTTACTTTTTCTGATGGGACTGTATTTTAACTATGGATTTAGTGTAAACTCACATTTAGAGCAACACACACTTCTGTTTTAATCAGTATTTCAGTAACAGAGTTTGTAACCTTGAAACAGAGCAATTAAATTAACATATTACTGACCTGCACAAGTGCACTGTTGCCAATGCTTGTGATTTTTTTATCACAGGTTTTAAAATGTTTGTTTTTTGCTTAAAGTCCCAGCTCCTTGAGATTGTCAGTCACATGACTCATCTTTAATTTTACAAAATAAGTTTCTAGCCCTCATGGTTTCAGAGAAAAGCTTGAAAATGATCTGCCAGGTACCGTAAAGGTTCTAAAACCAGAAGGCAGAGAAAGAACCCAAAATACAGCTTTAAAGACCTCGTGGTTTTTTTAAGAGGCCGTCTTATTATATTAACACTCAGGATTGGTAATATTGCAAGTGGGAATCATCCACTTTAGTGACTTAACTGATGGAAATTTCAAACTGAGTCAATTTCAAACTAATACTGAAGTTTGCAAAAACCTTGAACGCAAGCAGGTCAGCTGCCGTCTATCACACCTCTACAACCAGCTTCCTGAGGAAGTTTTGAGAGGTTCAGATATTGTCAGGGAAGGTGTCAGAAATATAAAGCTCAACTTTCCAGCAATACTCAAAGGCACTTGTTTCCATTGAGGGCTAATGAACAAAGCAAATGTAACATTTCAAAAACAAGCTGTTTGAGAAGATGTTCCACTAAAATAGGTCCCTTTTCAAAAATTAAACTCTCAAATCCTTATTTCTTTATAAATACCATGTCTTGTTATAAGCTTGAGATGAAACTAACACTGTTTCATGTAAAATGTTGCTTATTTCACTCACAGTTTGAAATATCTTCTGGTTCATAGGCATACATTCTGTTCTTATACTTTCCTGTCAGATCAGCTCGAACTGTCATAGAGGGATCTTTAGGAGGGGAAAAGTCCAAAATGTTAGCAATGGAGGTCTTTAGGAAGGAGCAATGCTGCTTAATTTTGGGGGGTGGGGGTGAGGGTGGAGGGAGGGGTGGGGAGAGATTCAAGCCTTTAAAAATGGTGTTCATTAGCACAGCACTCTAACACTGTGTTTATGCCAGGGGTTTTCAGAACAACATTTTTGGTGGCCTCAGACTGCGACCACCAACTCTTGCTGGTGGCCGCTCTCACACTTTTTCCTAAAATACGTAATTAGCTTTAGGAAAACCAAATAAATATGCACACATTCACGTCCAAATTATTGTAATTTATGTATTGCTAGCTAGTAAGTCTGTTGTGAAAAGTGATATTAACAAACCATACATGTATCACTTTTCACAGCAGACGCAATCAGCCCTGGCAAGCCTGGGGACAAATTAAGCCCTGGATGGAGGGTTGCGGGGAGCCAGTGTGGGGCTGGAGCCTGAAGTCCTGCGGCCAAAGCCCCATGGCCAGAGGACAGGGTCCAGGAACAGAGCCTGAAGCCATGTGGCCGGAGCCTGGGGCCTGCCACTGCACAGCCAGGGCTGAAGCCTTGGAGCCAGAGCTTGCTGCCCTGCCACCCGAGGCCTGAAACCCAAAGCCTGGGAAGGTGGAGAACTCACTGGCTGACTGCTCCTACCACGTTGTGCCCCAGGTGACTCCACAGGGGGGCAGGGCCCAACCCGGCTGCTGGCCCCAGCAACCAACACCAGGGTGGTACATCCAGAAGCGAGGGGGAGGGGGCTCTACTTTGCCCCCCCCCAATCACAGCCCAGGAAGCTGTGGCTGCAAGTAAAGCCCCTGGTAGCCGCATTTGAGAAACGCTTTAGGCTAACAGCCCTGCGGATCTCAGAGCTAGTATCTGCCTTAGACTGGCTCTTGGACAATACACTGGTTAGATGCATCTGAACTGCCATTCTGAAATTGGCAATGACGGCAGGTAGGTGTGGTCATTAAAAAGGGTCAGTCTTTGTCCCGTTCATGCCCAACAGTCTTACATTGGGTTTCCCCTACAGCCCGCGGGCCACATCCGGCCCGCAGGACCCTCCTGCCTGGCCCCTGAGCTCCTAGCCCCCGGCCCCTCCCCTGCTGTTCCCCCTTCCCTGCAGCCTCAGCTCACTCTGCCGCCGGCGCAATGCTCTGGGCGGCGCAGCCGCCATGCCCGGCCTGGCCCGGTCTCTGAGCTGCGTGGTGGTGGCGACAGCATGGCCCGGCTCCAGTGCCACCAGCCACCGGTGCTCCAGGCAGCGCGGTAAGGGGGCAGGGAGCGGGGGGCTTGGATAGAGGGCAGGGGAGTTTGGGGTGGGGGTCAGGGGGTGCGGGTGTGGATAGGGGTTGGGGCATTCAGAGGGTGGGGTTGAATGGGGCAGGGGTCTCGGGGGGGCAATCAGGAATGAGAGGAGGGGTTGGATGCAGCGGCAGGGGGCAGTCGGGGCAGGGGTTCTGGGGGCGGGCAGGGGACGGAGAAGGGGTGGTTGGATGGGGCAGAGGTCCCGGGGGGGCAGTCAGGAAGGAGAGGAGGGGTTGGATGGGACAGTGGGGGGCAGTCAGGGGTGGAGGTTCCAGGGGACAGGGAGCAGGGGTGTGTGGATGGGGCCGGGGTCCCAGCGGGGCCGTCAGGGAACAGGGGGGGTTGGATGGGGCAGGAGTCCGGGGCGGGGGGGGGGGGCCGGGCCACACCTGGCTGTTTGAAGAGGCGCAGCCTTCCCCAACCAGCCCTCCATACAATTTCCGAAACCCGATGCGGCCCTCAGGCCAAAAAGTTTGCCCACCCCTAAGCTAGACCCTGCCCCCGGGAAGCCCAATGAATCCTTAATAAATATTCAGATATAGGCAGGGAGTCTAATTCTTATCTATTTTCACACACTACAGCATGATGTCATGTTGGGTCTGTATCATGTATATATAGAGGACCAGCTCCTTAATCAGTATAAGTTGGTATGTTGATGTCAGTGGTGCTACACTGATTTATACCAACTGAGGATTTGGCCCATGGTGGCCAAGATTTAAATAAGGTGACTTGATTTTTTGGTGCCCGACTTTACACCTTAAAGGAGCCCAATTTTCAGATAGTGCTGAGCAGCCATCCTCTGAAAAGCAAATCTTTTAAAAATGTCTCAGGTTAGGCAAGAAAAATCACTAGCCACTTTTACAAAGCTTGGTCATAATGTCCTGTAGCTTTAAAAAAAACAAACCCTGGTGCCCAAGCAAGGAATCTGTGCTACACATCACACAAGGCAATTGTTCCGTTTTGATTATCACAAAGAATTGGGAAGCTCACCAACAAAGAGGATCCTAGGGACATAGTGGCCATCAGGGGCCATGTTGTCATCTGTGCTCGAATGCTGAAAGAAAGTTAAATAACCTTTTTGTGATGGGTCATTATCAGAACAGCTGCCACATCAGTCAAAGCACTAGAAATGGAACAAACTAATCAGTCTTCTTTATTTTGCTTCAAGTACAATTTGTGGGGTGGTGCAATGGAGTCTCCCTCCTCCCCCTGCATCTAACACGGCACCAATAGTTAGTTATGTAGGGCTTGCCGTGTGGGATCAGAACAAGGTCCCACTCAATTCAGTCTCCTGTTACTGACCATGGCCTGCCGATAGAGGTCCTAAGGAAACTGTTTGAGACTGGATTACATAAATATATCTGGATTTGAGAGTAGTAATGTCTCTGTCTCTTCCTCCTCCTAAAAGAGGAATTTTTAGCAAACCCTGTTGTGGGTTTCCAGCAACTTGGAAACCAGATATTTGAATGAAAATAAAATAATTAATAAAAACCCCCAAAGAAGTCCATTTCTGATTTGCTATTAAGACTCTTTATTCTGCTTCCCATCATATATTTTGATAATTATGACTTTTAAATTATGATCTTACCACCAGATTAAGCATAATAAAATCCTCTTGAGCCATCTTTTGGATCTCTGGGCTGGAACCAAAAGCTTTCTTTAAAGCTAAAAAAAAAAAAAATTTAGGTGGGGAATTTGATCTGCAGCTCACTGTTTTATATCAGCTGATAGTGTTCCTAAAACCATCAATTTGTGGTTAACATCTTCAGACTATCACATGCACATGTTAGATAAGGCTTGGAAAATTCAGGTCTAATAAACTAAGCAGTAGAAAAATCTGTTGTTTGCCTGTGAAGCTAGTTGTTGCTTGATGTAATGTAAAATAGTTCATTCCCTTTGTGGGACTCAATCATAAATCTAACTTGATTTCCTCCAGTAGTCGTTGGTATTACAAGACAGAATAGGAATCATGCAGGTAAGCATGTTTTATGCTGCATAGAACTAAAACCACTATAATAACAAGTACTTAAAATGTTGCAGGAAATGCTGAGGTCAGAATTTACATGCGATCCTCAATTTGTTCTGAATGACCTACAGTGGGATGAAAAGCTAATAGAGCAGTTAATCTTATCAGCTTTTCTTTGGCAAAAAAGGCTCTTCCTGGTAACGGAAAGGTACCAATATTCCCTCTTGGAATGATTGACTGGTTTATAAATATAGATCAGAGGTGGGCAAACTACGGCCCGCGGGCCACATCCGGCCCGCATGACCCTCCTGCCTGGCCCCTGAGCTCCTGGCCCGGGAGGCTCGCCCCCCGGCCCCTCCCCTGCTGTTCCCCTCCCCCGCAGCCTCAGCTCACTGCACCGCCGGCGCAATGCTCTGGTTGGTGGGGCTGGGAGCTCCTGGGGCAGCGCAGCTGCAGAGCCCGGCCTGACCCGGTCTCTGTGCTGCGCAATGGCATGGTGCTCCAGGCAGCGCGGTAAGGGGGCAGGGCGCAGGGGTGGTTGGATAGAGGCCAGGGGAGTTCGGGGTGGTGGTCAGGGGGCGGGGGTGTGGATAGGGGGCGGGGTGGTCAGAGGGTGGGCAACAGGGGGTCTGTCAGGGGCAGGGGTTCTGGGGGCGGTCGGGACAGGGAGCGGGGGGGGTGGATGGGGCAGGAGTCCCGGGGGGGGGCCATCAGGGGGCAAGAAGCGGGGGGGGGGGCGGATGGGGGAGGCTGGGCCACACCTGGCTGTTTGAGGAGGCACAGCCTCCCCTAACCGGCCCTCCATACAATTTCTGAAACCCGATGCGGCCCTCAGGCCAAAAAGTTTGCCCGCCCCTGATATAGATGGTGGCAGATGCTCTTGAAGGCTCGAAGGTCCTGTCTTAAAATGCCACACCAGACTGAGTTCTCAGGCCTCGTGGTGGCATTATAGAGCAATTAGAAGTCACTGCACTTCTAAGAGATGCCATCCTGCAGATGAGATGTTACATTTGGAGAGAAGTCCCATCTAAAGTTATTCTAGATCAGTGGTTCTCAAACTTTTTTTTTCCGCGGACCACTTGAAATTGCTGAAGGTCTCGGCAAACCACTTAATGATCTTTCCTAATGTTGTTTGTACCGTTAGCTAACTATTGTAAAGCACTTTGGATAAAAGCGCTATATAGAAAAAAAACTTTTAACTTTTTTTGTTCTACAAATAAAAGCACACAACTCATATTTTCGTATCAGTAGTTTTACCTTTCAGATGCGATGGATCTGTCCATCTGGGGTGCGGGGTGTGTGTGTGTGTCTCTCCCCCGCCACCGCAGCCACAGAGCTGAGGCTGGGAAGGGGGCCTCTCTCCCCGGCAGCCGCAGCCCTGAAGCTGGGGAAAGTCGCCTCTTTCTCTGGCCGCCATAGCCCTGCACATCCCAAATTCCCCCCACCCTCTCTTCTCACCCCACTGCCCCTTCCTACCTACCCACTATTCCCCCCAAAGTCACCCCCCCCCCTTACATGTGCATCTTCTCCAGGGTCCAGGCACCTAATTAGTGGAGCCACACCTGCGCGGCTCCACTAATTAGGTGGGTGGCCCTTTATTCTCTCCTGTGTGGCTGTCCAGGCGCGCACCTTAGAGGGAACTATCCACGGACCACCTGAATGGAGCTCGCGGACCCCTGGTGGTCCACGGACCACAGTTTGAGAACCTCTGTTCTAGATGTTTTAGACCACGTTGATCAGAGAATGGCTGCTGCATGCCATTGGTAAGTCACTTCTTTACCAATATCTAACTCATCCCATTTTCAGAATACCATAAGCATGAAGGTCCCTTTATAAATAATAAAAATAATTAGAAGTGGCACAGCTAGCGATGCCCGTAATTAAGGTCGCATGACATTTGCCATTCTGACCCTGTTTTGTACTTGCTTATTGTTTTCAAACTTCATTCTGAAGCACTTAGAGGAGAGAAAAGTGATCAGGAACAGTCAGCATGGATTCAGCAAGGGCAAGTCATGCCTGACTAACCTAATTGCCTTCTATGAGGAGATACCTGGGTCTGTGGATGAGGGGAAAGCAGTGGATGTGTTATTCCTTGACTTTAGCAAAGCTTTTGATACGGTCTCCCACCGTATTCTTGCTGGCAAGTTAAAGAAGTATGGGCTGGATGAATGGACTATACGGTGGATAGAAAGCTGGTTAGATCGTCGGGCTCAACGGGTAGTGATCAACGGCTCCATGTCTAGCTGGCAGCCGGTTTCAAGTGGAGTGCCCCAAGGGTCGATCCTGGGGCCGGTTTTGTTCAATATCTTCATTAATGATCTGGAGGATGGCGTGGACTGCACTCTCAGCAAATTTGCAGATGACACTAAACTGGGAGGAGTGGTAGATACGCTGGAGGGTAGGGATAGGATACAGAGGGACCTAGACAAATTAGAGGATTGGGCCAAAAGAAACCTGATGAGGTTCAACAAGGACAAGTGCAGAGTCCTGCACTTAGGACGGAAGAATCCCATGCACTGTTACAGACTAGGGACCGAGTGGCTAGGCAGCAGTTCTGCAGAAAAGGACCTAGGGGTTACGGTGGACGAGAAGCTGGATATGAGTCAACAGTGTGCCCTTGTTGCCAAGAAGGCTAACGGCATTTTGGGCTGTATAAGTAGGGGCATTGCCAGCAGATCGAGGGACGTGATCGTTCCCCTCTATTCGACATTGGTGAGGCCTCACCTGGAGTACTGTGTCCAGTTTTGGGCCCCACACTACAAGAAGGATGTGGAAAAATTGGAAAGAGTCCAGCGGAGGGCAACAAAAATGATTAGGGGGCTGGAGCACATGAGTTATGAGGAGAGGCTGAGGGAACTGGGATTGTTTAGTCTGCAGAAGAGAAGAATGAGGGGGGATTTGATAGCTGCTTTCAACTACCTGAAAGGGGGTTCCAAAGAGGATGGATCTAGACTGTTCACAGTGGTACCAGATGACAGAACAAGGAGTAATGGTCTCAAGTTGCAATGGGGGAGGTTTAGATTGGATATTAGGAAAAACTTTTTCACTAGGAGGGTGGTGAAGCACTGGAATGGGTTACCTAGGGAGGTGGTGGAATCTCCTTCCTTAGAGGTTTTTAAGGTCAGACTTGACAAAGCCCTGGCTGTGATGATTTAGTTGGGATTAGGTCCTGCTTTGAGCAGGGGGTTCCCTTCCAACCCTGATATTCTATGATTCTATGATTCTATGAATGGTGAAGCCCAGAGCTCTGCTGGACCAGCTATCTGCGCAGAGCTGGGAAAGCCCAGGGAAAGAACACAAACACTCAAGCCAACTAACAACATCAAGATTGCAAAGTCAAGCACTCCAAAGTTACAAAATTCCCAAATTAATATTTTTGCCCCCTTGTCCCATATGCATGATGATGCAGTCTTTAATGACATGATCACATACTGTTTTTGTAATTTTGTATATACTACATAACTATAAAACAAATAACAATATCTGAGCCCTCTTTCTGATAAAATTATAATCCCTGGTTAATATAAATTGAGCTTTACCCTGGCTGGGTCTGGGTGAAGGAAGATGCAATGACTTCATGTCCCTTGTCAGTGTCCTCCGAGGAAGTCTAGGTACCAAGGCTATTTTGGATGCTGATCCAAAAAGCTAACAGGTTTACCCTCCATAGACAGTGCCTCAGCCACTGAAGTTTTGACCTAAGGCAGGTTGCTATGCAAAAAGGTGTTATGGACCTTTTATTCCCAAGCATGGTTTATTGCTCCTGTTTTGGAGGATGTTTCAGGAGGTCTTAGAAGGGGTTCAGTTTGATTTAGAAGGGTTTCCTTTTTTCTCACCTTGGCTATAAGGGCATTCTTCTAAGTGGTGGATGACCATCAGAGGTTTCTTGCTAAAAGGACATGAAAAAGGTGGCATGTCAGATCATTTATAGAAAACACTAACATATAAGCAACTATGTTGTTACAGGGTTATAATTGCAGTGGGGTTCTGATGCTACTAAAAGCCCACATCCAGGAACTATGAGAAGAGCTTGATTGGTTTGTCAGTGGATTTTCCAAGTATACTTCCCATACTATGGTCTTGTGGAATGTCCCTTCATATTCCAAGTCTATGGCTATTCGATCATATGGAGGTGGGGATACACAAAGAAAGGATCATGTACAAAGATTCTAGTGAAACCGTAACACGCAAATGAAGTTTAATGAAACCAGGATAAAACTACATTCCTATAACACTCTTCAGCCTGACTGATTTTATAATATAGAAGTCCGAGACTTTTGAAGTATGAAAGCTTTCAGTTAGAGCAGCAACTGCATTAGAAATTAATCTGATAAATACTGTGGACCCAATCCTACAAGCTGCTCATCTCCTGGGAGGTCACCTCCCACCGAAGTTCTATTCAGCTGCTCTTTAAATCAACAGGATTAAAAGGCACTTGTCATCTTGGAGAATCAGGCTTGTACAAGGAAAACTAAGATGAGTCTCTGTCAGGGTGTCAAATGACGTAAATGGAACTGTAGTTCCTAGAATGTTCATGAGCTTTAATTTTTCCAAAGCCGTTGTGGGCAGGGGTTGCTTTTTACAATATATTGGTACAGTGCCTAGCTTCAGTGGAGTATCAGTTCTGAGTAGGGCCTCGCTCACTGCTGGAATACAAATCAATCATAACACAATCATAGTCCATGGTTTTAGCATCATATTAGCACATTTTGCATATTTAAACAATAGCTTCTTGTAGAATTACCACCAGTGTCCCTATGTAAATCCTTTTATGATGCAGCAAAATAAGAATAACTAAAGATTACCTGTTTCTTGATCTAGTTAAAGCTTCTTCATATGTCTGAACCCATTCAATTTCATCACCCCATCCTATAGAGAAGAAGATAGATTGATTAATTTCATTTGTGTACAAATGACACAATTGATCTTTGGAGCAGGTGGATGTCCAGACTTTGCTGACCAATGTCGCCAAAGGCTAAATGTTGTCTACTACTCATCACTCCTTTTATCCAGGACAAAGGGGAATGAAGAACTTGGAATCTCTCTGGGGGAGGAAGCTTGGGAAAAAAATTGGAACTACATAAAATGCATTTAAGCTCTGCCCAATCCATGTCTCACCGGCAAAGTATTGAACAATTTCCACTAGACACCTGGTAGACTACAGGATAGGAATGTCACATTATTACACTCTACTATAGATGCAGCCACTCACATGGTTCAGTAACCCACATGCTTTTGTTCTACTAGATCAGGGGTCTCAAACTCAAATGACCACGAGGGCCACATGAGGACTAGTGCATTGGCCCGAGGGCCGCATCATTGACACCCCCCCTCTCGCTGGCCCCAGCCCTGCCCCCACTCCACCCCGTCCATGAGGCCCCGCCCCTTCCCCATTTCTTCTCCACCTCCTCCCCTGAGCGTGCTCCTCCCCCATCCCTCCTGGAAAGTGCTAAGCGTTATACAGAGCATACAGATCAGTGCTGCTCCTACAACAAGTCATTTCCAAGCAGTTTTAATAAAATATACACACTCAGGAATGCACCTCACTCAAAGGACAAAACACGCACTTAGTTAGATTTACTTCAGTTAAAGCCCCCCCCCCACTGCACTGGGCTGCACCACCACTCCACCCCTGCTCCGCCTCTTCCAGGGGTGGCAGGTTTGTAGAAATTTTGGTGGTGCCCAGAACCTGCCCCCCCAACTCCGCCCCCACCTGCCTAAGGCTTTGGGTGGGGGGGGGGGTCTGGGGTGCAGGCTCTGGGATGGAGTTTGGGTGCAGGCTCTGGGCAGGGGGTGGGGGTACAGGCTCTGGGATGGAGTTTGGGGATAGGAGGGGGTGCAGGGGTGAGGGCTATGGGGCTGGGGATGAGGGGCTCGGGGCATTGGAGAAGCTCAGGACTAGGGCAGAAGGGCAGGGGAAGGGCAGCCTGCCCTGGCCCTAGTGAAGGGGGCACTAGGACCCTGCAGCAGCAGGTGATGCCAGAAGCCGGCAGAGGGGAGAAGAGTCAGCCTGAGCTGCAGGCTCCGGGGCGGTGAGGGGGCAGCAAGTGAGGCTGGGGGACCCTCGGGGGAGGCGGCAGGTGGGGCTGGGGGAGAGACCCGGCCCCAAACATTGGGGAGCAGCACGCGGGGAGTTTAGCTGCCACATAAAATAACTCGGGGGGCGAGGGGAGTTTGGCAGCGACAGGAAGTAACTGGGGGGAGGGGAGGGGCGCAGGGAGCTTGGCGGGCAGCAGGGAAGAGCTCCGCGGGCCACGTGTTTGAGACCCCTGTACTAGATGATACCCCCAGGTATCTGTACCCCCTTTTCACAAGCACTAAACTACCCATTATCCCTTCATTTAAAACAACTCCTTTCATGGAGGATGGCCCCATTCCATACATCTTTTTCTTCTATGGTCTAACTTTATCCACACTACAATAATTAACCCATTTACTTAGCATACAATGGGCATAGGAACAAGAGTTGCCACAATTCATAAATGCCTTCCAATCTCATCCTTGTCTCCCTTTTTGTAATAATCCTTTCCCCCCCCCCTCTGTGTGTGTCTATGTGAAGACTGGGACCTTTGTGGTCTTACTAGATTTACTTGTTTTCTTGATAAGACCAATCAGGTATATTCCTTTGATCAATGATATGACAATTACACCAAATATACATTATTTCAATATTTCCAAACGTCTACATTTTACAGGACAGTTGTGCTTTAGTGATTAGATACACACCCAACTTTGAAGAACATTTAAGAAATCTAACAACAGAAGCAGGTTATCAAAAATCTACACAATACTTTTCAAAACTTGGGATTTTCCACATTCTATATGTAGGCCCAGACCCACAGCTAGTGCAAAACAAGTTAGCCCACCTGGAGTCAATGGCGCTACATCAGTTGAGGATCAAACCCATAAACAGTTGAGGGCTGGATACTAAAACTCATTATGTTCACTCTACAAATATTGCTGTCCTCCTCCTCCTGGTCCCTGGCCTTGTGCCTGGCCCCTAGGAAGGAAAGATGCTGCCCTGACTCTCAGCAGAGGAGCAGCTCGGAAGGAAGAGTGGAGCTGGCTGCAATCAGGAGCCATAGCTGCGGACATCTGCCTGCCAAGATGGGCAGGAGGGGACGGCACAGCTGAACCTGCTGGCAGAAGGCTACATTTGCGGCTGCTTCCTGCCTATACTGAGCATAACCTCTAAGTAGCTGAATGGCAGCCGGCAACTTGGGACAGGGTGAGCAACTTCAGACTCCGCTCCCTCCCCTTCACAGCCCATCCAAATTTGGGTCTGGAAGCATTGTAGTCCTGTACAAGCTGAAAGCTGTGGAAGATGTCCCAACCACCCCAAGGGGCAGAGGCAGGATTTACTGGCCTTCAGAGCCCAATCAAAGTGCGCCTCTTTAGTAATGGTTTGGGACTATATTTCTGAGTGGCAGTGAGGGAAGGTCTCCCAGTCATTGACTGTAACTATTGGGAAGCAACAGAAGTCATTTCACTACCTGGGTGCATGGGGTGATATTCATGTTTATACATTATTTTTGCGAAGGTAAGATGCCCAGAAGTTATGTGGATGGGCTTCACATGGAAATGCTAATACACATAAATGCTTTGCTCAGAGACTTTGCCATCTCACCTCGGGAGAGAGTTTGAGGCATCCTTATCCGCGTGACGTTCTCCTCCTCCTCCTGCTCCTCCTGCTCAGGGACCTTCTGTAGTTTTCTCTGGGCAGCTACCACCAGGGCATTGCAGAGGAGGAGAGAACACAGTAACTGAAAGGAGTGCATGTTTTCTGGAAAGTAAATTCAGAAGTGTCTAGTGTTAAGAGAGAAAATCTTTAGACAGCTTCCGCGTAAGACAATACAACTTTGAAATGCCTATAAGCCATGTCTCATGGACACCTCACTTCAGCAGAAGTTACTCAGGAAGCATTGTTTCTGGTCAAAGCACCTTGTTTGCTTATTGTTGGAGCAAATGATTATGAATAACCCAACCAGATCTTGGGTCTCCATCTATACTGAGCCACTAGATCTTGGACTTTTAGTGATCCACTCCTCAAGGAAACTAGAGGAGCTTTCCTGCATTGACAAACATTTCTATGTATCTTATTACAACTGCACCTCTGAATTTTTTCTTTAACTCTGAGGTCAAAAGTTTCCAACCTCATTGCCTAAAAATAGGCTTCCAAATCCACTTTAATCAAAGTGGCCTGATTTTCAAAGGTGTGCTGGTCACTTGCAGCTCCCACTGGCTTCAGTGGGAGCTAGGGTTGCTCAGCAGCTCTGAAAATGAGACTTTATATTTATATGCTTGTAGCCAAAAATGAATCAGCTACGTTTGACAATGTTGGTTTGACATTGCTTCATGGATCAGTGTGTGATGTCAAATATGCAGCAACAATCCTTTACAGCTCTTGAAATAATTTTTTTACAGATTTTTACTTATTTTAATTTCTTTGTTACAGTTTTTAACCTACAGAATTGCAATGACAGCTGTAGAAACTGCAGCAAGGAGCAAGTGTACACCTTGGAAAGGAAATGCGTATCCTTTTCAGGAAAAAGACAGTCCTATAAAAATGCATTTTCTTAGAATGATTTTCTCACCTGGAACCTTAGGCTGAGGTCTCTGAGCAGACTGTGAAAATGCACCTCTTCCAGTTACTCATCTGTGGTAGGAATAAGTAAGCTAACAGTTATTTATACCCCTGTATTTGCTTAGTTAGTGAGGATGAATGTCAACTGAAATTCCAGGATATCCTGCTCCTGGCAAAGTGCAGAACAACCTTCCTACAATAGCTTTCTTTTCATCGACACAGCCGTGTGCTTGGTTTTAATCATGGGATAGTGATTAATGAAAGTATTCACTATAGTATTTATACTAGACACACCTTCTTCTATCATATATGCTTCCCTAAGCATGGGCTATGTGTCTCTAAGCCACGAGCTGGTCTAAGATTTTGGTCTAAATGCATATGAAAAGTTTATTAAGAGGAAATCACATATGTAATTTTTTTTTCTAGTTTCTTAAATTCTTCAAAAGAGTTAGTGTCATTTCTGTTCAAAACCACTTGAAGAACTTTTTCAATGGATATTGTTTGTTAGCATTCTGCAGCATCTCAAAGGTGCCTTATAATGTAATCAATTCTTTTTTCATTTGTGCATATTACTATAGCTTCAGCTACGCAGGACTGAATTACGGTAGAATGGCTAACTCCCTGCATCAGCCTGGTTGGCTGTGTCAGTAAACTCTCACAACTACTGTAGAGTGTAAAGATAGTGCATGGAAAGCATCTGGCCTCTCTTGACATCCAGTGTAACCCATTAGACCAGCTGTCCATGCCCACAATATACTTGCATTTACAAAAGGCTTTAGTTTAAGGTGCTTTAGAAGAGATTAATTATTAAGGAAATGAGGCAAAATCCTGTTGTGAACTGAACCATGTTGAAGCCATAGAAAACAGAAGTATAATAAAAGAGCTGATCCAGGGGAAGAGCAGTAAATTAATGGGATAATCTAGGTGGTAGCATGAAGATTAGTGTTACAATACAAACCGGGGGTCCTGTAACGTCATAAACGAGGGGTGGCTAAACTTACTGACCCTCTGAGCCGCATATGATAATCTTCAGAAGTTCGAGAGCTGCAAGACACAGACCTGCCCTGCAGGTTGGAGCCTGCCAGGGCGTGGGGCTAAAGCCCTTAGACCCTCCTCCCTGCAGGGCAGAAAACCCTAGTCCCACCACCCTGCTGCAGGGCAGAAGCCCCGAACTTCTCCCCCCCCACTTGCAGGCCCAGTCTGGTGGGGGAGAAGCGGGGGGAGGGGGGTGTCCGCAAGGCACATTTTAACTGTAAAAGAGCCACATGTGGCTCACGAGCTGCAGTTTGGCCATGCCTATCATAAACCATGGCCACGGGAGTCTTCCAACCCCCCACAGGGGATTATAGCCTTGTTCTTTAAAACAATATTTTTTAATATATTTCACCCGAAATACTACATTAAAAGAAAATGATTGAGGTTGCAAAGTCAAGCACTCAAAAGTGAGGAAATGTCAGATTTACAGTTGCCTGGGTAACCATAATTTGGCCCTCTTGTGTATCCATCCTGTGCACTGACTGAGGGAAAAAATAGCATGTGAGCATGTAATTAAAGACTGTTTCACAATGCATATGCACGAAGGGCTGAATTAAGGCTGCACAGGCAACTGTATATCTGGCATTTCCTACCTTTCAAGTGCTTGACGTTGCAGCTGAAATAATGGTCTTTTAACAGTTTTTCTGTGTGTAGTTTCCTAAGTGTGTGTGTTTTATGCAAAACATTCTCCTTTGTGCTTGAATCTTCTGTAGGGTTTGAACCCAGGGCCTTCAGCACAGATTGCTGCCTAAGCTCCAGGTAGCAGTAGGAGGAGGCTATTGTTCCAGATGGGATGGTGTGGGGCAGGGTTCCTGCCCATCTCTCTCTTTCTGCCTGGGAGTTGGAGGAGCTCCTGCCTAGGTGGTGCTTCTGTGGGCAGTATCAATGGCCACTGGGGCCATGCAGTGGGTCTGCAGATGTATGGGGGAGTCCAGCTAAGCTCTCCTCCTCCCCTCTTCCTACTATAGCTGCTTGCTGGTGTTCCCAGTCCAGAATGTGATGCTGCTGCTTGGCGTGAGCCTGGATCTCCAGAATGTTCAGTGAGTGTGGCATGCTGCCAACATTTCCCTGAGGAAAGTGAGAGAAGAGAAGGAAAATGGTGATTACCAATTTATATAGCTCATCAAAAGCTGAATGGCATTTCATGGGACGATGAAAGGACACTTCTCAAGCCCCCAGGGATTATCAAAGGCCTGCTGCAAATGAGGGAGATGGGAGAGCTGCTCAACGGAAAAGTCACAAGCATCCTTTATAACTGAAATTATTAGGCAGCCCCAATGATAAAACCATAGAATCATAGGACTGGAAGAGACCTTGAGAGGTCATCTAGTCCAGCCCCCTGCACTCATGGCAGGACCTGGCTACGTCTACGCTGTGCCGCTGTAAGGTCTCCCATGTAGCCTCTCTTTGCCGGCAGGAGAGAGCTCTCCAGCTGGCATAATTAAACCACCCCCAACAAGCGGTGTTAGCTATGTCAGCATGAGAGCCTCTCCTGCTGACATAGTGCTGTCCACGTCAGCACTTTTGTTGGTGAAACGTATGTTGGTCAGGCCCTGACTGACAAAAGTTTTATCAACAAAAGTGCTAGTGTAGACAAAACCCATTACCTAGACCAGGGGTCGGCAACCTTTCAGAATGGTGTGCCGAGTCTTCATTTATTCACTCTAATTTAAGGTTTCGCGTGCCGGTCATACATTTTAACGTTTTTAGAAGGTCTCTTTCTATAAGTCTATAATATATAACTCAACTATTGTTGTATGTAAAGTAAATAAGGCTTTTAAAATGTTTAAGAAGCTTCATTTAAAATTAAATTAAAATGCAGAGCCCCCCGTACCGGTGGCCAGGACCCGGGCAGTGTGAGTGCCACTGAAAATCAGCTCGCGTGCCGCCTTCGGCACACGTGCCATAGGTTGCCTACTCCTGACCTAGACCATTCCTGACAGGTGTTTGTCTGACCTGCTCTTAAAAATCTCCAATGATGGAGATTCCACAACCTCTCTAGGCAATTTATTCCAGTGCTTAACTACCCTGACAGGAAGTTTTTCTTAATGTCCAACATAAACTGCCCTTGCTGCAATTTAAGCCCATTGCTTCTTATTCTATCCTCAGAGGTGGAGAAAAATTTACCTCCCTCCTCCTTGTAACAACCTTTTATGTACTTAAGAACATAACATAAGAACATAAGAACGGCCGTACCGGGTCAGACCAAAGGTCCATCTAGCCCAGTATCTGTCCACCGACAGTGGCCAATGCCAGATGCCCCAGAGNTGCCCAGGACTGGACACAATACTCCAGCTGAGGCCTAATCAGGGTGGAGTAGAGCGGAAGAATTACTTCTCGTGTCTTGCTTACAACACTCCTGCTAATACATCCCAGAATGATGATTGCTTTTTTTTTTGCAACAGTGTTACACTGTTGACTCATATTTAGCTTGTGGTGCACTATGACCCCCAGATCCCTTTCTGAAGTACTTCCTAGGCAGTCATTTCCCATTTTGTATGTGTGCAACTGATTGTTCCTTTCTAATTGGAGTACTTTGCATTTGTCCATATTGAATTTCATCCTATTTACTTCAAACTATTTCGCCCATTTGTCCAGATCATTTTGAATAATATCCTATCCTCCAAAGCACTTGCAATCCCTCCCCGCTTGGTACCGTCCACAAACTTTACAAGTGTACTCTCTGTGCCATTAGCTAAATCATTGATGAAGATATTGAACAGAACCAGACCCAGAATTGATCCCTGCAGGCATATGTGCCAATTCTGTGGGTGCTCCAGCCACAGCTGTTTGCGGCACCACCGATCAGCTGTTTGGTGGCTGCCCCGATCAGCTAATCGGCAGTGCTGCCAAACAGCTGGGGATGTGGCTTGGGGGAGGGCGGAGAGCAGTGAGCGGAGGGCGGGGCCTTGGGGAGGGGGAGGAATGAGGGCCAGGTCTCAGGGGTGGGGGCAGAGCGGGGCAGAAGAGGCAGAGCGAGGGTGAGGCCTTGGGGAAAGGGGCAGTGTGGGGGTGGGGCCTCAGGGCAGAGAGGGGCTGGAGCACCCCCAGGGAAAAATAAAAGTCAGCATCTATGCCTGCAGGACCTCACTTGATATGCCCTTCTAGTGTGACTGTGAACCACTGATAACTTCTCTCTCGGAACAATTTCCAACCAGTTATGTTCCATCTAGATTGTATTTCCCTAGTTTGTTCATGAGAAGGTCATGCGAGACTTACTCAAAAGCCTTACTAAAGTCAAGATCTACCACATCTACCTCTTCCCCCCCATCCACAAGGCTTGTTACCCTGTCAAAGAAAGCTATTAAGTTGGTTTCACACAATTTGTTTATAAATCCATGCTGACGGTTACTTATCACCTTATTATCTTCTTCTAAATGTGTACAATCTGATTTCTTCATTATTTGCTCCATTATCTTTCTGGGTATTGAAGTTAAGCTGACTGGTCTGTAATTCCCCAGGTTGTCCTTATTTCCCTTTTTATAGATTGGCACTATATTTGCCCATTTCCAGTCCTCTGGAATCTCTTCCATCTTCCATGACTTTTCAAATATAATCGCTAATGGCTCAGATATCTTCTCAGTCAGCTCCTTGAGTATTCTAGGAGGTATTTCAGCAGGCCTTGGTGACTTGAAGACATCTAACTTGTCTAAGTAATTTTTAACTTGTTCTTTTCCTATTTTAGCCTCTGATCCTACCTCATTTTCACTGGCATTCACTAAGTTAGATGTCCAATCACTACTAGCCTTTTTTGTGACACAAAACAAACAGAAAATACAGGGGTCACTACCACAAGGAGTGAATCAAAGTCTTGCATTCATGATCTTCATAGCTGACCTCTCTCATTTTTGACCCTACCCTCCATTCCCCTCTACTGCTCTCTTCTCTTTCAGATACCCAGCAGTGGTGTCCCCAACCTCCTCCAGCTCTTTACCTTGCCAGCATCACTAATTGGGTGAAATGTAGTAATTGACAGGTGTGGTGTGTCCTATATTGCAGTGTATTTAATCTTACACTCCACTACATCCAATGATCTTAAATATATTAGTGACTTGGGGTGAGGTTGAAGATAGATAGCAAGTTGTTGAAGTGTGCAGATATTACATTTTGGTTAGGAAAAATGAAGGTGAAATTCCCGCTGGATTTTTAAACATCTTGGAGGAGTTGAGCCAGAAGATGAATGGTAAAATGGAATAAATAATCCAAAGAATTAAATTACACTAGAGCAAGTGCCCACTCTTAGGTAGATTACTGTGTCCAATTTCAGCTACTTCACCTCAAGAGAGAGAGTTTGCAGTGTTGTTGTAGCCGTGTTGGTCCCAGGATATGGGAGAGACAAGGTGGGTGAGGGAATATCTTTTATTGGACCAAATTCTCTTGGTGAAAGAGACATGCTTTTGAGCTACACAGAGCTCTTCTTCAGGTCTAGAGATGGTACTCAGAGTGTCACAGCTAAATACAAGGTGGAACAGATTGTAAAGCATAAAGAGTTAACACATATTGCAAGAGACCATTCAGGGTTTCAAAAGGCATGTGGTGTACCCAGGGCCGGCTCTAGGCACCAGCGTGCCAAGCATGTGCTTGGGGCGGCACTTTCCAAGGGGCGGCACTCCGGCCCCCTTTTTTTTTTTTGCTTGGGGCGGCAAAAAGCCGGGAGCCGGCCCTGGCCAGAGCCCTGCTGCTGGATAGCCAGAGCATCGTCCCCTGGGGCCGAGCCCAGGCTGCGGCGGCGAGAGGGGCTCCCGGAGTGTGAGAGGAGCCGGGGAGGGAGGGAAGCGGGCCCGGGATGCAGGGAGGGAGGAGGGGTCCTGCTGCCACCACCGCTGCTGCTCTGAGTCTCTCCCCAGGGCAGCGCGGCGTTTCCCCGCCCGAGTGGGCTGGGCAGGGCACCGCCGGGCTGGGCAGGGGGCGCGGATCCCGGCTCGCGCGCTGATAGGGCGAGTGGCTGGGCAGCCCGAGCTGCCAGGGAGCTGCCGCTGCCCCCGGATCCAGTCCGCCATGCACCTCCCCCGCCTCAGCCCCTCGCTGCTTGCCCCGGGCCTCCACAGCGCTGGGGCGGGGAGAGGCAGAGCCCGGCTCCGAGCAGGGCAGCGGGGGATACTACCCCCCCGGGGGACCCCCGCGGCTCGGGCACCTGGGGGTCAGTGTCCGTCCTCTCGGCTCTGCCTGCACGGGGCTGGGGAAGCAGCTGTCAGCGCCTGCCCCTCTCAGCCCTTGCACCCCCCATCCCGCTCGCAGCCTCTTCACTTGTACCTCCCCCATCGCTCCTTCGCCGCACCCCTTCCCCTTGTACCCTCCCCTCCCGCACCTCTCCCCTTGTACCCTCTCCCAGCCCTCTCCTCCCGCACCTCCCCCTTCCCCTGCACCTCTTCTCCCGCAACCCTCCTGATACCCCCTCTCCTCCCCCACCCTCCTCCGCCAGTACATCACACCCCGCTTCTCTGCCAGTGTAGAGCCCCCNCAATGTGTTTTATCCTAATCCAGGGCTCGGCAACCTTTCAGAAGTGCTGTGCCGAGTCTTCATGTATTCACTCTGATTTAAGGTTTCGCGTGCCAGTCATACATTTTAACGTTTTTAGAAGGTCTCTTTCTATAAGTCTATAATATAGAACTAAACTATTGTTGTATGTAAAGTAAATAAGGTTTTTAAAATGTTTAAGAAGCGTCATTTAAAATTAAATTAAAATGCAGAGCCCCCCGGACCGGTGGCCAGGACCTGGGCTGTGTGAGTGCCACTGAAAATCAGCTCGTGTGCCGCCTGCGGCACGCGTGCCATAGGTTGCCTACCCCTGTCCTAATCCATATGGGCCAGATTTTCAAATGTGCTCGGCCCTTGACAGCTTATCGTTTTCATCCAGGCTGCTGAGAACTTCATTTGAGGTGCTCAAATTGGAGCAGAACAGCCACTAGTATTCATGGCTATTTCTACACTGCAGCTGGGTGTGAGCCTCCGAACCCGGGTACACAGATTCAAGCTAGCAGGGCTCGAGCTAGCACACTAACAATAGCAGTGTGGACACTGTGGCTCAGGCTGGGCTTTCAAGACTAGGGGCAGTGGAGAGAAGCAGCCTTAATTAACTGGTAGAGAAGACTGGAAATATAGAACGTTTTCTCCCTGGAAACCTTAAACTGTCTTTGAAATTAAAAGCTTAAATGAAAATAAGCATTTAGGGTCTGGCCTCTCAACGACTGAAAGTTTGATAAAGCAAAACCTCGGGCAGGATCTGCTAAACAAATACATTGTGTGTGTGCAGAGCCACAATATATGTTGTTTAAAATAACTGACTAAAGTCCAAGTTCCACACTGAGTAGCAGTTCATAGAATCATAGAAGATTAGGGTTGGAAGGGACCTCAGGAGGTCATCTAGTCCAACCCCCTGCTCAAAGCAGGACCAACTCCAACTAAATCATCCCAGCCAGGGCTTTGTCAAGCTGGGCCTTAAAAACCTCTAAGGATGGAGATGCCACCACCTCCCTAGGTAACCCATTCCAGTGCTTCACCACCCTCCTAGTGAAAAAGTTTTCCCTAATATCCAATCTAGAGCTCCCGCACTGCAACTTGAGACCATTGCTCCTTGTTCTGTCATCTGCCACCACTGAGAACAGCTGAGCTCCATCCTCTTTGGAACCCCCCTTCAGGTAGTTGAAGGCTGCTACCAAATCCCCCCTCCCTCTTCTCTTCTGCAGACTACATAAGCCCAGTTCCCTCAGCCTCTCCTCATGTGCCCCAGCCCCCTAATCAGTTTTGTTGCCCTCTGCTAGACTCTCTCCAATTTGTCCACATCCCTTCTGTAGTGTGGGGCCCAAAACTGGACGCAATACTCCAGCTGTGGCCTCACCAGTGCTGAGCAGAGGTGAATAATCACTTCCCTCGATCTGCTGGCAATGCTCCTAATAATGCAGCCCAATATGCCGCTGGCCTTCTTGGCAACAAGGGCACACTGTTGACTCATATCCGGCTTCTTGTCCATAGTAATCTCCAGGTCCTTTTCTGCTGCTTAGCCAGTCTGCCCCCAGCCTGTAGCAGTGCATGGGCTTCTTCCATCCTAAGTGCAGGACTCTGCACTTGTCCTTGTTGAACCTCATCAGATTTCTTTCGGCCCAATCCTCCAATTTGTCTAGGTCACTCTGGACCCTATCTGTACCCTCCAGTGTATCTACCTCTCCCCCCAGCTTAGTGTCATCCACGAACTTGCTGAGGGTGCAATCCATCCCATCATCCAGATCATTAATGAAGACGTTGAACAAAACCGGCCCCAGGATCGACCCCTGGGGCACTCCGCTTGATACTGGCTGCCAACTAGACATCGAGCCGTTGATCACTACCCGTTGAGCCTGACGATCTAGCCAGCTTTCTATCCACTTTATAGTCCATTCATCCAATCCAATTCATCCAATCCATACTTCTTTAACTTGCTGGCAAGAATACTGTGGGAGACCGTACCAAAAGCTTTGCTAAAGTCAAGGTATATCACGTCCACTGCTTTTCCCATTTCCACAGAGCCAGTTATTTCATTATAGAAGGCAATCAGGTTGGTCAGGCATGACTTGCCCTTGGTGAATCCATGGCAATGGATGCTTGGTCAGGCATGACTTGCCCTTGGTGAATCCATGCTGACTGTTCCTGATCACCTTCCACTCCTCCAAGTGCTTCAAAATGGATTCCTTGAGGACCTGCTCCATGATTTTTCCGGGGATTGAGGTGAGGCTGACTGGTCTGTAGTTCCCCAGATTCTCCTTCTTCCCTTTTTAAAAGATGGGCACTATATTTGCCTTTTTCCAACTGTCTGGGATCTCCCCTGATTGCCATGAGTTTTCAAAGATATTGGCCAATGGCTCTGCAATCACATCAGCCAACTCCCTCAGCACCCTTGGATGCAGTGCATCTGGCCCCATGGACTTGTGCACGTCCAGCTTTTCTAAATAGTCCTTAACCTGTTCTTTCACCACTGAGGGCTGCTCACCTCCTCCCCATACTGTGCTGCCCAGTGTAGCAGGCTGGGAGCTGACCTTGTCTGTGAAGACAGAGGCAAAAGAAGTATTGAGAACTTCAGCTTTTTCCACATCATCTGTCACTAGGTTGCCTCCCGCATTCAGTAAGGGTCCCAGACTTTCCCTTACCTTCTTCTTGCTGTTAACATACCTGTAGAAACCCTTCTTGTTACCTTTCACGTCCCTTGCTAGCTGCAACTCCAATTGTGCTTTGGCCTTCCTGATTACACCCCTNTTGTAAAGCATAAAGAGTTAACACATATTGCAAGAGACCATTCAGGGTTTCAAAAGGCAGGTGGTGTACCTCATCCAGTGCACTAAATGCCCCAGTAACAATTATGTGGGTGAAACCAGACAGTCACTATGCTCTTGAATGAACTCACACAGAAAAATGATGAAAGACAAAAACACCATATTACCCATGGGTGAACACTTTTCACAAAGCGATCACTCCATATCTGACTTTTTAATCCTCATTCCTCAAAGGAAACCTGCACAACGCCTTCAAAAGATGAGCCAAGGAACTTGAATTTATAACTTGGCTGGACACTAAAAATAATCAACTCAGTAAAGACACTGGATTTATGGTTCATTACAACAATCTGTAACCCACGAACCGTCCTTTGTCCTGTGACTGCAGAGGCATTAACTGCCTACGTCAGCTTGCAACATGTGTTAGCTCCTTATGCTTAACAATCTGTTCCACCTTGTATTTAGCTGTGACACTCTGAGTACATTTCCCAGAACTGATGAGCTCTGTGTACCCTCGAAAGCTTGTCTCTTCCACCAAGAGAAGTTGGTCCAATAAAAGATATTACCTTGCCCACCTTGTCTCTCAATGGAGAGAGAACAGATTCAGAGAATGGCAATAGCTGGAGGCTTGTTGTAACATGTTCCTTCACTAGACACAATGGGAACCACTTCTCCTGATTGTGGAAGCAGGTTTGTTTCATCTATACCCATTAGTTACAAAGTCCATTTTATTTGATTCAGTAGAATAAAACAAACAAGATTTTCTATTAACATTCAATGGTGTATACGTGTTACAATATGAAGGCTGTTTATCATAGTTTGGGTCTTATTCAGAGCAACCAAACACAGATAAGCCAGCCAGATTTGTACTAGGGATCAGACCGGTCCCTCTAATCAATAGCTTGAGCAGATAAACATAAAAGAGAAATAAAATGCTTTTAAATGTTTGGTACAGAAATTGAATGTAAGTGATCAAAAGGAACAGGAAGTGTTTATCCTGGAAACCAAAAAGCCGTACACTTCTAAGCATTATCTCTGAACACAGTATATTTGCTACCATAGTATTTTAAGGTGTGTTTGCACGGTGACTAGTTAGTAGGAGCTTTCATATCTGAAAACCAACCCATACAGGCACCTCAATCTCTTTCTTGGTTTCCACCTAGCGCAAAACAGAGGCAATAGCTTTTTTTTATCACGCTTGGGGGAGAAGAGGAAGGAAAAATCAGCTTTGCCTANATAAGTCTATAATATAGAACTAAACTATTGTTGTATGTAAAGTAAATAAGGTTTTTAAAATGTTTAAGAAGCGTCATTTAAAATTAAATTAAAATGCAGAGCCCCCCGGACCGGTGGCCAGGACCTGGGCTGTGTGAGTGCCACTGAAAATCAGCTCGTGTGCCGCCTGCGGCACGCGTGCCATAGGTTGCCTACCCCTGTCCTAATCCATATGGGCCAGATTTTCAAATGTGCTCGGCCCTTGACAGCTTATCGTTTTCATCCAGGCTGCTGAGCACTTCATTTGAGGTGCTCAAATTGGAGCAGAACAGCCACTAGTATTCATGGCTATTTCTACACTGCAGCTGGGTGTGAGCCTCCGAACCCGGGTACACAGATTCAAGCTAGCAGGGCTCGAGCTAGCACACTAACAATAGCAGTGTGGACACTGTGGCTCAGGCTGGGCTTTCAAGACTAGGGGCAGTGGAGAGAAGCAGCCTTAATTAACTGGTAGAGAAGACTGGAAATATAGAACGTTTTCTCCCTGGAAACCTTAAACTGTCTTTGAAATTAAAAGCTTAAATGAAAATAAGCATTTAGGGTCTGGCCTCTCAACGACTGAAAGTTTGATAAAGCAAAACCTCGGGCAGGATCTGCTAAACAAATACATTGTGTGTGTGCAGAGCCACAATATATGTTGTTTAAAATAACTGACTAAAGTCCAAGTTCCACACTGAGTAGCAGTTCATAGAATCATAGAAGATTAGGGTTGGAAGGGACCTCAGGAGGTCATCTAGTCCAACCCCCTGCTCAAAGCAGGACCAACTCCAACTAAATCATCCCAGCCAGGGCTTTGTCAAGCTGGGCCTTAAAAACCTCTAAGGATGGAGATGCCACCACCTCCCTAGGTAACCCATTCCAGTGCTTCACCACCCTCCTAGTGAAAAAGTTTTCCCTAATATCCAATCTAGAGCTCCCGCACTGCAACTTGAGACCATTGCTCCTTGTTCTGTCATCTGCCACCACTGAGAACAGCTGAGCTCCATCCTCTTTGGAACCCCCCTTCAGGTAGTTGAAGGCTGCTACCAAATCCCCCCTCCCTCTTCTCTTCTGCAGACTACATAAGCCCAGTTCCCTCAGCCTCTCCTCATGTGCCCCAGCCCCCTAATCAGTTTTGTTGCCCTCTGCTAGACTCTCTCCAATTTGTCCACATCCCTTCTGTAGTGTGGGGCCCAAAACTGGACGCAATACTCCAGCTGTGGCCTCACCAGTGCTGAGCAGAGGTGAATAATCACTTCCCTCGATCTGCTGGCAATGCTCCTAATAATGCAGCCCAATATGCCGCTGGCCTTCTTGGCAACAAGGGCACACTGTTGACTCATATCCGGCTTCTTGTCCATAGTAATCTCCAGGTCCTTTTCTGCTGCTTAGCCAGTCTGCCCCCAGCCTGTAGCAGTGCATGGGCTTCTTCCATCCTAAGTGCAGGACTCTGCACTTGTCCTTGTTGAACCTCATCAGATTTCTTTCGGCCCAATCCTCCAATTTGTCTAGGTCACTCTGGACCCTATCTGTACCCTCCAGTGTATCTACCTCTCCCCCCAGCTTAGTGTCATCCACGAACTTGCTGAGGGTGCAATCCATCCCATCATCCAGATCATTAATGAAGACGTTGAACAAAACCGGCCCCAGGATCGACCCCTGGGGCACTCCGCTTGATACTGGCTGCCAACTAGACATCGAGCCGTTGATCACTACCCGTTGAGCCTGACGATCTAGCCAGCTTTCTATCCACTTTATAGTCCATTCATCCAATCCAATTCATCCAATCCATACTTCTTTAACTTGCTGGCAAGAATACTGTGGGAGACCGTACCAAAAGCTTTGCTAAAGTCAAGGTATATCACGTCCACTGCTTTTCCCATTTCCACAGAGCCAGTTATTTCATTATAGAAGGCAATCAGGTTGGTCAGGCATGACTTGCCCTTGGTGAATCCATGGCAATGGATGCTTGGTCAGGCATGACTTGCCCTTGGTGAATCCATGCTGACTGTTCCTGATCACCTTCCACTCCTCCAAGTGCTTCAAAATGGATTCCTTGAGGACCTGCTCCATGATTTTTCCGGGGATTGAGGTGAGGCTGACTGGTCTGTAGTTCCCCAGATTCTCCTTCTTCCCTTTTTAAAAGATGGGCACTATATTTGCCTTTTTCCAACTGTCTGGGATCTCCCCTGATTGCCATGAGTTTTCAAAGATATTGGCCAATGGCTCTGCAATCACATCAGCCAACTCCCTCAGCACCCTTGGATGCAGTGCATCTGGCCCCATGGACTTGTGCACGTCCAGCTTTTCTAAATAGTCCTTAACCTGTTCTTTCACCACTGAGGGCTGCTCACCTCCTCCCCATACTGTGCTGCCCAGTGTAGCAGGCTGGGAGCTGACCTTGTCTGTGAAGACAGAGGCAAAAGAAGTATTGAGAACTTCAGCTTTTTCCACATCATCTGTCACTAGGTTGCCTCCCGCATTCAGTAAGGGTCCCAGACTTTCCCTTACCTTCTTCTTGCTGTTAACATACCTGTAGAAACCCTTCTTGTTACCTNCGGATGCAAGTCCGAAGAAGTGGGTATTCACCCACGAAAGCTCATGCTGCAAAACGTCTGTTAGTCTATAAGGTGCCACAGGATTCTTTGCTGCTTTAAAATAGTTGTGTGCATCCATGTTCTATGGGAAGATTTTGGCCCTTGAGGACTAATAATTATTTTTAAAACATTGAATATAAGGGGTGGAAAGTTCAAAAGAATGTTCTAAGAAAGTCTGTTCCCTAGCACATGGCAATTCTTTCCTAGTTCTGTTTTCTGGTTACTTCTCTTAATTTTGACTTGCCTGGCATTGTGTGGTTGTTTCAAAGGCAAATTATTTTTAATGTAAGCTTTTTAAAAATTCCACACTGTAGGGTTTTCTGAAACCCTACAGTGTATTGTGCACAGCTGTAAGCTGCTTGTTTTCGGGTTTTCAATATATGCTGTAAACAGAATGCTCCACTGTTAGTGTCTGGGGAACAGTGTTGCACTGGGAGCTCATCCTCAGCTGATTATCCACCATGACCCCCACATCTTTTCCAGAGTCACTACTTCCCAAGATAGAGGCCCCCGCCCTTCTGGCCTACATTCTTTGTTCCTAGACATATCTATTTAGCCATATTAAAATGCATATGTGTCTGCTTGTGCCCAGCTTAGCAAACAGTGACCTGTCATCAGTGACCTGGATCAGTGACCTGTCCTCTTCATTATTTACCCCTCCCCCAATTGTTGTGTTCTATTTCCACATTGTCTGCTTCCAGAAAATGTCTCTTCTCTCCATTGCGGTGCTCCCAGAAATTGAATGGAAATACTTCGCTCAGCTCTCTACCCCACCAATAAGAGCTCTCTAGCCTTCATATTTCTCCCCTTTTCACAGATCCCACCTCTGACACCACATCACAAGTTCCCACCTTAATATGGTGGGATTGAATGGAGCTCCCAACCAGTGGCAGTTCTAGCCATGGGCCCCAAAAAGGAAATAGAGACCAAGTCCAAGCCTCAAGCCTTCTCTGCGTCATTGCTCCAGGACACGGCCTTCAATTCCAAGTGCTTCTCTTTGGGTCCAAAGGGATTTACATTGTCTTTGTGGCTTGTTAGCCTTTGACTCTCCAGCTAAACCAACCCACCCTTTCTCAGGGTACCACCTCGCCATCCAAATAAACACTGAAGTTCACATTTAACAGAACCCCTGAAGACTCTTCCTCCCAGTCCTTCTCAGGCATTACAAACACTCCATGGAGAGCCAGTGGCAGAAGTCCAAATAAACCAGACAGTTCCCAAATAAACACAGTTCCTCCTCCCCAGTTTCTTCTTCCCACTCTTCTGGATTCCTGTGAGACTCCTTCCAAAGTCCTTGAATGTGGGAAACTGTCAGCACCTCCTACTCTTCCCAGGTGCCTGAGGTCCTCTGAGGCAGAGTTGGTCTGGGAATCTCACCAGTTTCAGATGGTTTCAAATTGAGAAAAAAGAGACAAACTACTTCCCTCCAAGCTCTTTGTGCTGACGTACCTGCTCTCATGAGCTCAGCAGCAAACTCTCCTGTTGCTTGGCACCCGCCCTTGCCTGAACTAATGTGAATTTGTCACCCTCCCACCTCCTATTTTTGCTCCTGAAGCAGATTCTGAGAGTCCTGTTCAGTCACATTCTCACTCAGCCTCTCCATTACCCCGCAGCACTTCAATTTGAGTATGTCTGAGGGAATACGGTAGTTTTGGAAAGGAAAGTTGAGAGGGATAAGTGATCCTGTAGCAATTCCTACTTTATTGCTGCTCAAGGGTGTTCTTTAGCAGAGCAGCGGAGCTGGGAGGTTGGGCTGATAAAGGTGTATGCAGTCATAATGCACCACAAGAAGCCTGATTTTACATAGGCATAACAAAATTTTAATTCCAAACATTAGTGGCAGTGTGAGTAAAAAGGACCAGCTCTTCCTTTAGGGCACACATGTGCAGTGGGGAGTGCCTTGAACTGGCAGCGGGGAATCGTAGAGCACTTGCCCATTGGAAGGGCTGTGAGGAGAGTAGCAACGGGGCAGGTGGAACCCCTGCACAGCCAGAGGGAATGGTGTGGTGCATGGTGGGATGTTCACACCTGACTTCATGACAGTGCTGGGATTTTGGTGCCTCTTTTCTTTCCCCTTAGGGCTTTGTTCTGGCTCCTATGGGGAAAGTGCAAATGGACTCAGGGATTGCTCCAAAGACTTTTGAAGAGTCTAGATCTTCCTGCAACAGAAGTTGCTGGGCTTTGTGTTTCCTTGCCATCTCTGGGGGTCTGAGCTAGGGTTTGGGGTCAGTCTCTGGGAAGCCATATGTGCTGGGATCAGACTTTCCCAGAATGGGAAATCCCAAGGCTTTACCAGTCTCTGTCACGCAGGATCCAGACAGACCACAGGGCTCCCAGCCTCTCATTAAGTCACCAGCCTAGTGGGAACTGCAGGGAACCACTGAGAGGCCTGCTGGAATGGGAGCCAGACCAGCTTGGGTCCTCAGGGAGAGAGGGCTTGGGGGAGTCCCTTGTACAGGGGTGGCACAGCAGACAGGGGCTGAGCCCACAGGCACCTTAGTGTTTGTACCACTGTGGTGAGATCAAGGGTGGGAGGGGGCTGCTCTGCTGGTCTTAGGGGCTTATGGGTGAGGAAAACTGCACTGTGGTTTCACATAGGGTGACCAGGTGTCCGGTTTTTGACCGGAACACCTGGTTGAAAAGGGACCCTGGCGGCTCCGGTCAGCACTGCCATCCAGGCTCTTAAAAGTCCAGTCGGCGGTGCTGTGGCGCTAAGGCAGGCTAGTCCCTACCCGTCCTGGCACCACGCTGCACCCCGGAAGCGGCCAGCAGGTCCGGCTCCAAGCCGGGGGGGAGGGGGAGGCATGGGGCTCCACGCGCTGCCCCTGCCCTGAGCACCGGCTCCACACTCCCATTGGCCAGGAACCGGCCAACAGGAGCTGGGAGAGGAAGCAGTGCCTGCGGGCGACAGTGGCGCGTGGAGCCTCCTGGCCCCTCCGCCTAGGACCTGGACCTGCTGGCTGTTTCCAGGACACACGCAGCACGGTGCCAGGACAGGCAGGCAGCCTGCCGTATCCCACCGCTGGCTGGGAGCTGCCAAGGTAAGTCCGTGCCCCAACCCCCAGCCCCCAGAAACCCGGAGCCCCTCCTGCACCCCAAGCCCCTCATCCCCAGCACCATCCCAGAGCCTGCACCGCTAGCCCAGAGCCTGTACCCCTGCCCTAGCCCAGAGGCCCCTCC